>JANHJO010004749.1:53990-64468 GCA_032468235.1 Pseudoxyrhopus heterurus | reverse complement strand
CCACCCCCCGCCTATACCCGGATGTGGATAGGCCATCATGGGCACAGTCCTGATGAAATGGTCATGTATCCCTTAGCACTTCTATATCTGCCACAGCTTGACAACAAAATTATTTCCCTGTAGTACTAAGACACTTCAATATTCAACTCCTCTGTGCATATATTTGTGTTTTGAAGCATTCAGTGTTAACATAATGTGGTAATTTATAAACTAACAAATTAACCACGTGGAAGGGTGGCAGTCTCAGGTCTGCAAAATACAGTAGAGCAGTGAGGCAGGGGAAGAAATCTGGAAATTGTGCAATCCAAAATAGTAGTGGTAGTAGTAGCAGCAGCATCGATAGCAGGTAGTAATAGTTATTAACTTTTAGACTGAGCACATACACACCATCCCAGAGCAGTTTATGAAATATAATACAATATTAGTTGGCTGTGCCAGATTTTTGACTTTACCAAACTTAGCACAGTTACTAAAATATGGTGAAGCTCACAGGTTGAGACAGGAATGTGTCAAAATGTAGAATGTTTGGACAAATAAATTACAGAAAAAGAGGCTCAAGCAAAGTTTCCAAAATTAAATATTAAAATTTGCAAGAGGAAATTCACTGTCAGAATAAATAAAATCAATATTGCATAAAAGAGGTTGATTCCCAAGGAGGGGAGGGAAAGGGAATGGAAGGAAGGTGGCCACTCCTTTGTCTCTTTGTTATAAAATCATTTTACTGATTAAAATTCATCTGGGTAAGAGCCCATCTTACTGAACACTCCAGACATATTGGCTTACTATTGATCTCTAAGCAGCTTTTTGAAGGAAGATGGGCCATTCTCACCAAATGATACTGAAGGCAGCATTGACACTTCTAGGAGCTTAGCTCAATCCTGCTCCATGTATATGAAACAACTAATTTTCTGAGACTCCCAAAGAAGACCTTGTATATTCTGCTGCCCCCATCCACTGGATGTGCAAATTTGGACTCTGCTTCTGTTTTGTGGAGGGAGGAAGTTATTTGCAATGCAGAGTAAGGAGGTCTGACATTCCTTCATCCTCTGCCAAATCAAGTCCCCTTCCTCCCTGACATATGCCCACATCTTCAGCCGGTGAATCTCTCTCCCCCCTTCACACCCTTTAAATGGTACGTGCCATGCTAAGGGGGCCTACCAAACATCAGACAGTCTTTATCAGCAGTTGTGCCAGGGTCTCCATGGCAACAGCATAATAGATTTGCCCTTATTCAATCCCAGAGGCCACATTGAAGCGCAATGCAAAATTTGCTGGAGCCTGAATTCCTTTCAAGTCATGGCTCATGTGTCAGGAAACAAGTCAATGCACAGACAGCAGTAAACATAAAGATTGAAAGGAACCTTTCCTCTCCAGTGCTGCTTGCTTACAGTGACATTAAAAAATGGACGCCCCTTCTAGATGATTTTTCTCTCTCTCTCTCTTTCTCTCTTTCTTTCCTTCTTCTTGTTTGGTCTCATTTTCTAGTTATTAATTCACTTCTTTAGCGAAGGGAGGTGGGAGGGCACCATGCATTGCAGGAATAAACTGACATAGAAAATGCAAAGCAAGCTGAATTGAAAAGAGGAAGTGTCTTTCAGGCCTCCAAGGTTACCCAACTCAATATGGCTAAGGTCCACCACAGCAAACAATATTTTAATGCTTACAGATGAACACAGCCAACACCCCAGCAACCACTTCTAACAAACGCCTCATGTTTGCTTTCTGGGAGACTGAATGACTGTTTATCCAGAAGGGAAGGTGGGGGGAAACCATCAGCTTAAAAATGAATAATATTCATATCTTTTCCACAGAAAACCATCACAGAGAAAAGAAGAAATTTATTTTTAAACAAATATAAAAGAGGGAGGAGTAAATCTTTAGGGTCTTGTTTGAATACAGATAGTCCTCGATTTACAGTTCATTTAGTGACTGTTCAAAGTTTCTCTGCTTTGTTTCCAAATGGAAATGTTCATCAGCCAGAGATGGGCCTTTCCAATGAACCCTTTTTACGTGTTTACTGGGTAAAAAATGCCTTCTTGTTATATCAACCACAGAAAAGCATTTTAACATTATTATAATATATTTTTGGTGAACGTCTGCCTTTTCTCTGCCTGAGCTCCAATGGGTGTATCTCTTTTCTCTTTATACCTTCAGGCAGTAAAATCTTAGGAATCCTGTTCTGAAACCCCATCCTTCTTTTCTATCTTCTTTCCCCCTTCTTTTCCTAGTAGGGGAAACACACTCAAATATTAGGTGTGGTTCTTTGACCATTCATTAATGATCCTTGAGTCAAACAAAGCTCACAGTATCCTTTCTCAGATACCAGGGAAATGCCTGAAGATGTATGAATGAAGATCGGGAGGGAGAATAACTGTGGATAAACCATTAGGAGAGGAGAGACAGCTACCACACATAAGAATTAAAACATTAGTCAGGGCAATGGAGTGAAGACAAACTCAGTCCTCTTGATGAGGCAGGATTTCTCATTGTGGGAAATGGGTAGGCACATCTGTCTTATACAATTACAGATTTAGTGCTGACTTTAGCACTAAGCAGACAGTGCCTGTAGACACTGGGAATAAGCCTCGTGAACACACCTGCACCATGTTTTTAACTCTCACTGATGCAGACTGAATGCCACCATAGGGATAAAAGCTATCCCACTTTCTCTGAAACAACCTATTCGAGAACTCCTGTTAGGATGTCAGTTTACAAAACCTCAAATAAAAAACCAAGAATATAATTAACACAGCAGCAAACAAATCTGCATAATTCTGAAACTAAAGGCCTCAGGAAGGGAACTGCAATCCATTTCTTAAAGATGCAGTAGAATACAACACAGCCCCCTTTTTCAGTCTGAAGTCCAGTTATGACAGGAAGGGTCTATTAGGGCTTGAAACTCTCCTCATTCCTATATAATATTTACATGAAGCCTCTGGCATGGATCTACATCTCTACATCTCCACAATTGGCCAACAAATTGATGACATGAATGTACTGTCTGCAGTATCAGGAGTCTGTGGGAGTCAAACTTCAATCAAACCTTGACAAGAGTGGGTGGCTATGGGTTTGGGAGGTTCTGGATCCAGAATATGTCTATCTTTGGTTCTGGATGGGGTTGGATTATCCTCCAAAAAGCAGTGCACAATCAGGTGATCTTCACGGCTCTTTTCAAAGATCAAGTGGCAGCCATAGAAGGAAGGCAACTTCATTTTGTGCACTAGGCGCACTCCTTCCTGTACCAGGAGGCTATGCTCACAGTTATGCATGCTTTAGTCTGCATGCCTGATGAGTTATTCTAATGTGCTCTACAATGGGCTACCTTTGAAGACCATCCAGAAGCTGCAATCAGTCCACAATGTAGCATTACAGGCAGTGATTGGTACATCTAAATAGACCCATGTTACACTTCTGTTCCACAGCTGCACTGGTTCCTAGTGTTTCTCTGGGTGGAATACAAGATGCCAGTCACCACTTACAAAGGCCTTCATGGCAATGGGCTGGGATATCTGCAGGACTGCCTCTCCCCTGTTCTCAGTTAAAGAATGAGATGTGCTCCAGAGCATTGTTGGGTGCGCGGGTCTGGTTATATGAACTATGAGTTGTTGTTTTGCTGAATGTTTTCCTCAATTTATTATTGGCAACCATTATAATGTTATGTGTTTGTTTTTCCTATTGCTTTGAATGTGTTGTTAACCATTTAGAGTTACTTCTGCACCACAAAAGGCCATATAAATCAATCAAATAAATAAATAGCTCAGTACCAGTGCTCTAATGTAAGAGTTATTAACCTTGGATTGTAGTGAAGAGAGGAAAAGTGAGCTAATTTCATCTGCCTTTCCTGAGAATCAAGCACCGCTCATTGTGGGTTCTCAGATACACGTCCCACAACTGTCCAAACTCTTTTCACTCTTTTCAAACTCTTGTTCTCTACTTACTGGATGCCATCCCTGTTTCAGACACATCACTTTCCCACAATACTCTCCCCTTTCAGAAAAACAGCAGTCTTTTTTGTTTTGTTTTTTATCCCTCCTTTATTATTTTACTTTTTTTTTTTTTATATAATAGTGGCACTGGTCATTTTGGAGTTACTGCAATTGCCAATGTACTTTGGGCAAGACTAAATAGTAATGGCTGCTTGTAGCAGGCAACAATTTTCTCAGAATCTTATCCAAAAGTGGTGATAGTAATGCTTTCTGTATGTTTTCTGTACTTTAGATCAACATCTTAGCCTGTTCATTCAGCTGAGTCTCCATTTTGTGGCAAAAGGGTTCACTTTCCAGTTTGAAAAGGATGCATGATTAGTCATAAACTCTTTGTGCATACCATGTCATGCAAATTCAACTTTGAACTCATTGATGACTATAGAGGATACCTTGTTTCAAGCACAGTACTTTAGGATATTTTTAAAAAATAATCCACTACCAGTAAATATGTTTTTCAACTTGGCTATGGCCTCTACCTGCTATTTATCTAGCTTCACACCATCTTTGCTGATTACATTTTCCATGTACCTTACTTCACTGACCATAAACTGTATTTTGTTGCTAAAACAAATGTCACCTGCCACTCTCCATTACCTTCCCTAGATGTCATTATGCTTCTGCTTTGTAGCAGCAGCAATTATGTCAATAAGTATGATGTATGTTCCTTCAGCATCTTCAAAACATTGATGGTTGTTTTGTTGGAATACTTAATAGGTTAATTTGATGCCCCAAAATAATGAATTGAAACAATACAGCCTCCATGGGGAGTTAAAAGCCCATCTTTCTCATCTAAAATGGTGATGATTTGTTTTAATTCCTGGTTATCATCTGCTATTAGAGAAATGCTATATTGAGAATCCATGAACCTGTAACACTGTGAGCATCCTATTCTTCTCTGGTATCAATAAATTGTTGACCCATGATCTGGCCCTGTTTATTTTATTGTATTCCAGAACCTTTTTAAGCTTGTCCCTGACACAGAGAATTTTCCTATGCAAGATGTATTTCAAGATCTATGTGGATCATGTAATGTTTCTCTGGAATCAGCTACCATATATAGCACTGATAAGCGGTATATAAATCTAATGCTATTATTATTATTATTATTATATATACTCGAATATAAGCCAACTCGAGTATAAGCCAAGGTCCTAATTTTACCCAGGAAAACTGGGTAAAATTATTGACCCGAGTGTAAGTCGGATCAGCAATTTAGGCTGATCCGGCTTATACTGATCATCTAAGGTAATGTGTGTGCTGTGTGCGCGTCAATTTGACCCCCAAAATGAGCCGATTTAGCTACCGGTTCGCCTGAACCGGTAGCTAAATTAGCTGATTTTCAGGGCTAAATTGATGCCAGCATAGCACGCGTTTGGCGCATGCTGTGCACGCATCAATTTAGCCCCGAAAATTAGTTGACTCGAGTATAAGCCGAGGGTGGTTTTTTCAGCCCTTTTTGAGGGCTGAAAAACTCGGCTTATACTCGAGTATGTACGGTAAATCTAACTGTACCCAACATTTCTGGGTAGCTGAATTAATTTTCTTTGATTTCTGCAGCTTTGAGCTATATTTGGGTAATGTAAGCATGCTGCTCAAGTAACAATGGCTCATTGTCATTGGTTATGAATAAACAAAGAGGGGATTTTAATGAAACATCTAATATCAGGTTACTTTTTGAATACACATATCATCTGCTGAAGGTAAATAGAGGCATCTTGGCATGCCTTACAGCATCTTGAATCAATTATTTAGCAAGATTCTCTGGCATGGTCCAGTTTGAGGGACACAAACTAATCATCAGTTCTGAAATCTTCATATTATTGCTCATTGTCTTGCACTATGGAGAGTATGTGCTTTCATTTACATACAATGGCCATAAATGCTTAATCTTTGGTCCATATAACATTCCCTGTTGTGGCTGGGAGGATCTTCAGATTTTGGCAAAACGATTTGAGTCTTTATAATTCCTAAATACTATATAAAACTATACTTTGGGCTTACTCTAGCTTGGTGCTTTTGCCCACAACACCTACATACAATTTCATTTCATGAATGTGCATCTTGAACGTTATTGATTCATTCATGTACTCAAACTTATATAATTACAAAACCACATATCAGGGAAACAATAAAGATCATTACAAAACCATCCAGGCATATCAAGGAAGCAGACTCAAAACTCAGTTTTCTCCAGGTTTTTCAAGATTTTATAAAGAATGAAAGAATTTGGGCTATACAGAGTTCAGGAGAAATGCTGTTCCAAAGGCCGTAAAAGAGTTGGTAGAAGTACATCCTACCAATCTGGGGTGATCTCAGTTAGAAGATTCACAGATCTCCTGACATGGCTTGCAACTGAACTCAGTTATGACTTTGGCTTTGCAGATCTTCATGACCTATTTGAATGTGGCCTTGGGAAGGTCAGAAGATTTTCCTTCAGTCTGCTGTCCATGATATCAGACAGAATTTTATCACATGCCATCAGATATATTGTGTTCCAAATTAACAATATCTGGCTCTCTTAATTATGTTGCAAGCTTATCTATAACCATGCAGTTTATCCAGCTGTGGGACTGAGTTCCTTTCAAATACTGGCTTACAGTATGAATGATAACAATGTTTTGCCAGAGCTTCCCTAATCAGATCTTATATACATTCTATATACAATTATAGATTTCTAAATCTAAACTTATGGTAGGTAACATGAAAATGATCTTCCTATGTTAAGGTTCCTTACGTGCTCTCAGGAAATAGGTCTGCTCCCACCTGCTCCCACCCACCAGTTTTCTTCCAGAACCTCAACAAATGTAACACAAGTTCTGAAGGGTGTTTCAAATGCTTTATTTCACAATTCTCATTGGGAAGATTGAATGACTAGGATAAAATACTTGTTTCGTCTGTTCCAGGGGTATGTTTCAACCAAACTAGTTTCTTCTCTCTGATGATCCAACTGCCAGACGCCTCCATTTCTGACATCATTACATTTTTTTTTCTGAAACAACCTTTATTCAAGAACTGCAGATAGATAAACAGATCAACTGCAGGTAAATAAACCATTTCATTAACACAACAATAAAGTTGCTTCACTTTAAGTCTATATTGCAGGCCAAAAGCTTCAAGTACAAGAAGTGATTGCAGCCCATTTCTTAAAAGTATAGTAGTGTATATCACTCAGTCACCTACCTAAAAGCTGTTGACAATGTGGAAAGGAAGGAACCAATGAAAATGCAAGGCCTAGAGAAAAGGAGGAACGTAAGCATCCAACAGATGCCACAGAAACATCATATATGCCATGAGGTAAACCAAATAATTTAAGTTATATCATTTCTGTTACTTGGATGGTGCACATAATTTGCAATATGTGTGTGATGACATCATGACATGTCTGATATCACTTGCACACTCATGTTCGCACCCATTTAGGGGAGGCTGCTCAAACATGCCTAGAGACCAGTCAGTATGGACCAGGGGTGTCAAACTCGATTTCATTGAGGGCCGCATCAGGGTTGTGTTTGACCTTGGGGGGCCAGAGTGGGCATGACCAGGGTGAGCATGACCAGCTCAATGGCACTCAGCTTGGGGGGTGCCTGTGGTGGCCCGAGCCCTCTGCCAGTGAAAATGGGCTCCCAAGCTCCATTTTTTGCTGCAACAGCTTCCTGCAATTCTTTGCCAGTGAAAATGGAACTCGGGAGGACCCTCCCAAGCTCCATTTTCATTGGCAGAGGCATTGCGGGCCAGTCCATTGCTGTTTCAATTATTAGTCATTTCTTTTCAAGAACTTTTCCTTTTCACAGGACAATGGACCTTACATGTGAAAGCATCTATATATGTGTGGGGGAGGTTATTAATCCACATCTTTCAGAAACTTTATCACTTCTACTTCAAAAGATTACAACCAGAATGGGATTGCACAAGGCATCTCATTCTAATTAGTTGTGTTATTAAGCACATGTAATGTTGATAATATTTCAATTAATTTAAAAATGTTTAATGAAAAATTAATCAGTGCAACAACTTGCCTTCAGAAGTTGTGAGTGCTCCAACACTGGAAGTTTTTAAAAAGAGATTGGACAATCATTTCTCTAAAATGGTAGAGGATTATAGGGTTTCCTGCTTGAGAAGTGGGTTAGACTATAAGACCTCTAAGGTCTCTTCCAACTCTGTTTTTTTTTTATTCTGTAGATTGTGTACAGCTTGTAAACTCTTAAACTTTTAAAGGTTGAGATTTGTGGCCTTGAGGACTTCTAATTCCCTCCTGCAGTACTGTATGAAGTTTCTTTCTGTCTAATTCTAATATAACAACAATAACAAGCAAGAAAAAAAGCCAAACAGTGCACCACCAAAATGGAAGATCAGGCTGGAAAACTGTCAGATTGAAGAGCATAGCAGCATCTGAGAATTTGTTTAGCGTCAATTGTTAGTTTCTGTTTTTGTGTACCAGGAGTGTACAGTCCTCAGCAAGGAGGGTTTCTTAAATGGCTGGATAGAGGCACTTTGTCCATGCATTCAAGCAATAAAGATCAAATCAGTACCTGGTGTACACTTCCTCTTTCAGACCCTGGACACCATGTGTCAACATGTAAGCGAAGCATACATTGGATAGGCCTGGGGCTAGCACACAGCCCTGCTTCACCCAATTGGAAATGCAGCCATATGCTCTAGAGAGGTATCCACTTTGCTTAACCAGATGGCCAACAGTTGCATGCTGACAGGGAAGGGTCAGAAGCATCTTCCATGTGTGTCTCCTTTGGTGAGAATAAAAACTTCTACTCAGTTGGAGTCGAAGTTTAATATGAGAATGTCAAGGGTCAAACTGTTGGGGTTAGATTTGTTTGCATGCCTAGATCTTCTTTTAACTTTAGCTCAAGCATGTTGAACAGTTGTACTAGATCAGTGACAGATATACAGTATTGAGCTGTACAGAAGTCTAGAGACAAACTGGACCATCCATTTTCAGAAAGCATTTCTATAAAACTCAAACTTGGAATAAACATGAAGATTTTTCCTTTTGAGGATCAACCTCTCACATCTTAAGAAGTATTTTCCATGGTGTAATGTAATGTTAAAGAGGGAGGAGGGGTAATAAGATTGTTTTTAGATGCTGAGGAGATTGGAAGCAGCCTTTTAATTGTTTTTTTTTCCTAACAGTATTAGGTTTTGTATTTTTTATTTTATCTTCTTTTATCTATTTATCTTTAACGTTTATTTTTTAATCTGTATGCACTTTTCAATTAAAATTACACACACACACACACACACACACACACACCAATGTATGTATGTATGTAATATACTTTCCAGCCATTTGGATTTTAACCAAATTGTTTATGTGTCTGTTTATAAAAGACTATATTGTAATTTCCATGTCGATCAATGGAAAATTATTATGTGAAATGCATTATATCTCTCATTGTCTTCCCCCACTCCCATGTGCTCCCATAGACATGCAAAGTGACTTTATAAAAGTTAAATAATGCTACATGTAGGTTATAGATTTTAAGCAGATGCTAGAAGACAGGGAAGCATTAATATGAATTATTGGTCTTATGTCCCAGACCCAAATATACACATAAAGAATGTGCCTTGATCAGGTTTTAAAATAGACCTTTTAAACAGCTGAAAGTTACATGGTTGAATATGTCATTTCAGATGGATATTGTTTAATCTTACAAAATAGAAGCTGCTTGAGCAGATAGCAAAGCACAGGCAAAAAATTAAATCAATAAACAAATGATATGAGAACCAAAGTCATTTCAATAAATCAGCTTTTGCCAATCCCTATACCTTCCCAATATATGAGGCTCAACTTCTATTATCGCCAGCCAATGGGATATTGAGAATTTTAGTCCAGCACATGTTGTAGTAGAAGATTCTGATAGAGAAACCAAGGCTTTAGTTACCTAATGGAAAGTATTACTGACTTGTGTTTATTAAGACAAAGTGTAGCTTTGGGTGAAGGCTGTTTATAATAACCACCATCATCTGAACTTGGCCTAACAGTTTTAAATGCTTTCCAAAAACTAGAGATCTTACCATACAAATGCCTAATTAGAAGGAGAGCATATAATTATTGTGAAGATGAGGTAGAGAAACTTCCTGTTATCAAAGTCTAAATTCCCCCCAATCCCCAACTTTGTGGAAAGGAATGCAGACCAGGGGTGTCAAACTCAAGGCCCCCAGGCCAGATCCGGCCCATGAGGTGCTTAGATCTGGCCCGTGAGGCAGTTCTGGAAACAGCAAGGACCGGCCCGTTGTGCCTCTGCCAGTGAAAATGGGCTCCTGATCTCCGTTTTCGGCTGGTACGGTCCCTTGCAACCTTCTGCCAGTGAAAACAGATCTCCGTTTTCACTGGCAGAAGGTTGCAAGAGGCCATCCCAGCCGAAAATGGAGATTGGGAGCCCATTTTCGCTGGCACTGCACTCGGGCCACCACAGGCAGCCCTGACATGAGTGATGTCAAGCTGGCCACACCTAACCTGGCCACAGACCCCAAAGT
>JANHJO010004749.1:21547-35058 GCA_032468235.1 Pseudoxyrhopus heterurus | reverse complement strand
TGGCACCAATTTTGGGGGTGAAAGAAGCCCCAATGTGGTTCGTGACCCCCACAAGGAACCTCTCCGGAGTGTAAAGTACACATTTGTAAAGTTTGGGTGTGATTGGTGCAGGGTTGGAGGAGCCTATCCAGGACATGCCCACAAACATACACACTCACACTTCTGTTTTATAGATATAGATTGGAAATTATTCCTTTATTTCATGGTTACACACCTTCTTCTAATCTTCTAGCACAGTCTTTCTCAACTTGACAACTTTATGATGTGAGGACTTCAACTCCTAGAATCTCTCAGCTAGCATTAAATCCACAAATCTTAACTTCCCCAAGGTTGAAAAACTTTCATCTAGCCTCATGAGACAAGGAAGCAAAATGAATTTTACTATATCAAGACCACATATTGAGAATATGTAAGGTACTATTGCCCTCTGCTGGCTGTTGCTAGCATTCCATGCAAACATGTGCGATGATATAGCCATATTCTCCTCTGAATTGAAAACAATGCCAACATAAGCTCCTTGCAATGTATGTATTTTGATTTCTAGGGTTACAGATGTTTCACAAAGCTGTGTAAGGATTAATTGGTGTAATTTTATTGCAAATGAAGATAGCAATTAGAAATGGCAGGTTCTCGTTAAAATATTGATAATCAGGTCAGTTGGAAATGAGGTGCCCCAGAGTCTTCTTTCTTTCACAACACTACTTATACTATTTAAAGTAAAATCACTTGATTTAAGTCATATCATTGTTCCATCTGTTTGCTCAGGTGTTGTTTGTTTATTAAAAAGGTTTAATGGTTGCAAACAGCTGGATCATATTTTCTGAGGGGAAAACAATTTTAAAATAGTATAATCAAGTAATTTCATGTAGTTTCTCCTATTCCCTAATCTGGCTTCAGTTCTTGCAGCCTCATTTCCATATAGTGGAAATTGCAAACAGAGGTAATGTTAAACAAATGTTCCTGTTTAAACCCTGGAAAAGATTAGCCAGTGAGCAAATTCAGAAAAGCTTTTATTCTAATAACAAAAGAACTGTTGGCTTGTTTGTTTTTGCTACTGCTGGAAATTGTATCCTATTGTAGTATGCAGCTAGCAGAGTTGAACTGGTGCTGAATTGCTTGAACAAGACTCGTTTAAACAGTTTTCATTGTTAAACATAGGGAAAAAATAAAAAAATATTGTAACTTGTTTCCCATAGTTTTGGATTTCTTTCAAAAACTTGATCTTTCTACTAGCAACAAAAAAAATCGTTGTAGGTTTTTTTTTTAACATTCCATTAAAATTGTACATTAAAAATGGCAGATAGTTTGAGGAGAACTTGTAGAAAAGGAAGAAGTGTTTCAAAGACATAATGAAGCGTCTTCTGGAGATGGAATTGATTGTTTGGGTTCACACACATACATTTCAAAGAATGCAAATGATTTTTAGGGCAATCAGCTTACGAATTCTGCTATAAAACATTGGAACCACAGGTGAATTAGAAGTATAGAGACAAACTGAGTAAAATAAGATACAGTTAGATCCATTCAGTAGAGAACTCTTTTTATTTTCTAAGTTCTTTAGGTATTGCCCCAAGGGCTTATTATACAGGTGTCAAACTTGCAGCATCATGTTGCCATCACATGACGTTTTGCGATGTTTGCGAGTTAGAGTGGGCGTGGCCTGCACATGATGCATCTGGCCCCCAGGCCACCAGTTTGAAACCTCTGGCTTTTTATATACATTACAATGTGAAGTCACAGATGCCAATTTTTTAGCTGGTGTTGGCCTTCATACACATTGAGTTCTTCCCAGAACCTTGGCTGGCATAATATATTGACACACTATATGTGCTGATGCAAGTAATGTGGCCTTTTTGTAATTGACAAATGGAGATTTTGTCAATGCACAGAATTTTTAAGTGCTGTTCATGAGTTTTGGGTACGAGAACCCATATGATCACCACAGCAGATTTATGCCATAATCTTTCAACTTTGATTTTCAGATGTTGACATTTTGTGATAATCTCCATTTCTATGACTTTTATTCTATTATCCCATGATATATACAACAATTATCCACACTTTCTTCTTTTCAACTTCTGGTGTGTTATGGGCCAAGACTTTTATCAGTTTGTATTCCAAAATCACAAAATATTTTAACCTGATCATGTTCAATTACTTTTTCAACTATTATATTCACACCAATCTTTCACTACTGATAATTTTTACAGATGTTCTACCAAATTATTTTGATAACTTTGTTATATTTCTGTTGAGTATATGATCCACTTTTGCTTCTTTGCACAATCTGTACTTTGAATTATTTGATGATTTTAGAAATCTGGCCTTGATTGAATAGCCAAAACAAGCCTTCAGTTTCTTTTTTATTGTCCCAGGTCTAAGCCATTTCCAGGTTTAATCTTCACCCACTTTCCCCCCAGTCATTTGTAGAGATTGACCATGTAATGCTTTTCCTTGGTGCTTTTCAAAAGGCAACTAGACTTCATTTTTCCTTGAAGACCCAAAGGTGCTTTTTTCAAGAGGCAATTGGACTTTCTGGTTTTTCTTTGAAGATGTTTCACTTCTCATCCAAGAAGCTTCTTCAACTGTTCAGAAGAACATCTTCAAAGAAAAAATCAGAAACTCCAGTTGCCTCTTGAAAAAACACCTTCAGGACAACCATGACCTGGATGACTGAGAATCCCCATAGACATTTCCTTGAAGACATTTCACTTCTCATCCAAGAAGCTTCTACAGTTCTGATTGAATGGTGAAGAATGAAATGATTTATATTCCTTGCAGTCATCTGGCCATTAGTATTCTGAGTACTAACAACCAGATAACTACAAGGAATACAAATCCTTCCATCATCTACCATTCAATCAGAACTGAAGAAGCTTATTGGATGAGAAGTGAAACGTCTTCAAGGAAAAACAAAGTCCAGTTGTCTTTTGAAAAAGCTCATTTGAGACAACCATGACCTGGATAACTGAGAATCTCTATAGACATCATACGTTTTATTCTCTCTTCTTCACGGGAAGATTTGGAACCTGTTTGTGTGTATATTTTATAAAACTGTTTCTCACTCTATAATAACTCCTACATCCCTTGTTTCTATATGTTGCTCTGGTTGTCACTAAACCAGGCTTGCTTCTCCCTTCTCTTCTTTATAGAAAGAGTTGTAAGCTTCTGTTGTAGCATTGGCTTTGAATTAATAAATTGCCAACCTCTTCTAGGAGTTGGAATGTGGTCAACTGCTGATCTGATTCACTCACTTTTTCTTCAAACGCTGCTATAAGTTAACAATTGCTGAAAGAATATGCCAAATTGTTTTCAGACAGGAACACAAAATATTACAAGCGTTGTTTGCAATCTGTTCATTGGTGCTACTTAAGACACTATCCATCAAAGGATTTTATTTCCACTTGTTCCTTGCTCAGGGTGTACTATTAGCTGAGTAAAAAAATTCCTGACACAAAGAAAATTTTTGTAAAAGTTTTGTTAACTCCATTGCCAGTATATTTGCTTTCCCTGCTCAGTCTGTATATTGTAAATCTCCTTGGAAATGGGTTGCCTTATAGTCTTCTACAGTCTTTGCTTACTCAGCAAGGAGCAGTTACTTACAATAGCTAATCAGCAGCTCTCAGGATACATTCCGTGTATTCAGCAACTATTCTGGAGATACATATTTCAATTATTTTCTGACAGAATGGCTGTATTGGATTTATTTTACATGAAGTGATGAAGAAAACAGAAATTCATTTGTGTCATACTGACCCACGGAATACCACTTAGAGGACAATATTGGCTATTATTATTTATCCTATGCTTTTTATTGTTGTTGATCCATTTCATGGCGGAACTTAGTTTTATATGGATTAGTTGGAAAGAGAAAGCAATTCAAGGCTCATGCAGCTGGATGTAAAATCTCATCTAAGTAGAATAAACCTTTGGTGAGGCCACTGGCCTTTAAAGAATATAACAAACACAATTGTGAAATAGGTGATCTATGTCTCCTTCTCAAGGACTTAACTAATTATTTTATCAGATTCTGAACTATGTTATGAACCAAGAAAGTTAGTAAAATAATATATGGAGATGATCAACCTATTAGAAAGCAGATTTACAACAGATTTTTAAAAAAAGTCTTGCTAGTTGTTATGAATGATTTTATATTGTCTTTATTCTGCTCTACTATGTAGTATATGATTGGGCTTTTTAGTTTTTGTAGAGTATTTTACATTGCTAGTCTTTGGTTGTAATGTAGATATCATTCTCATATGTGTGGTACGGGATAACAATGTACAGCTGCATTCTGAAGAATATAGAAGAAAAATAAAACTAATAGATTAGAAGTTGATGAGAATGAGACTAGAAGGAGTTAAAAAATAGCTAAAAAAAAAACCACCCTCCCAAGCACTAGTAGACCAGGGCTACATTATTTAAACATCCAACACTGTATAAATAAGGCTGAATTGCACTGATAGTTATAAGTTGTAATTCTAAAGTATGCCAGCGTTCCTCACTGCTTCTTGACAGTCTGAAACATTTATTGCAAAAGTCTGGAAGACGGACTCACAAATAAATGATCTGATCTCTCATGCCTTGACTAAATCTCGTATTTTTTACTACTGTAATACCGTATCTTGGACCACTTATCTTTACAGCTGCCAATAATATTTTGCCTTCTGGGGTATTCCAATGACAATACCATTACAATACTTTGGTTATAATGAAGCTGAAGAATGTGCTTGGGAAACTGATCGTGCCATGATTGCGAGAACAATGAACGCACAGCGAAGGGTTGATCGCCTATCAGCTGGATGTGCAATTCAGGATGTAAGTGAATCTTAAGAATCTCATAGCATGGAAAAACCTATTAATGCTTGTTCCTTTATTTTGCATGTTCCCCACCCACTCCCCCACCCACCTCCATTTTTCAAGTAATAGCACATACCATCCAGTACAGGCTCACACTGACTAGGTTAAACAATTACACTACACTAATTGGCCTGTGTCGGCCTTGATGAGTAGGTAAACAAATGCTGCATTTGAAATGCTGAGACAAATTGTATCTAATTAAATTGATGAAAAAAAGTGACAACCACAACAAAGAAGGCAATATTCACAATTGCGAATCACAAACGCGTCTGCGGAAAGGATACACCTCTTATCAGAAACTGCACTTCTGCCCTGGATGCCAGAGACAGGAGGGTTGATGGTTTCCCTACCCATTTGAGAAATCTTTAATTATAGCATAGAAAAGGAATCAGCTGCCACATCTATGAGTTGAGCTACATGAACTCAGGAGTATGAGTAAGTATGTTATGTTTCTGTGCACATTCAACTCCGTGCATACAAGCAAAAGCCAAGTCAAAAGGCGATGACTTTTTGCCATGTTGTCAACAGGAAGTAGCTCCTTTTTCCATCTTGCAAATTGCCTCCTGCCTCTATGATATATGGTTGGTTCCAAGAAAGCAGCAATTCATTTTATTCTTAAAATGGGAAGATAATTTTGAACTTTAAAATCCCATATTTATTATGCAAATGGACAAGGTAGGCTTAGAGTAGCTGTAATGAGGAATATGAATTTAATCAACTGGACTACCAACATTTCATGCTTAAGGTTTTAAGGACAACCAATGTGGTCTTAGACCTGATTTCAAAACATTCATATATTCTAAGAAATATTAACCATAAAAATATTCATGCAGATATATGACATCTTTCTGGATGCAATGGCAACCTGAACTAAAAGAATCTTTTTTCAACTTCTAACTCAATTCCAGCCTTTGCTCATCTTTCTCTCTGATTACAGGTAGTCCTTCACTTACAACAGTTCATTTAATGACTGTTCAGTTGCAATGGCACTGAAAAAGAGGGACTTATGACCGTTTTTCACAGTTACGAACTTTTGTAGCATCTCTATACTCATGTGATCAAAATTCAGGTGCTTGGCAACTAGTTCACACTTATGACCGTTGCTGTGTTCCAAAGTCATGGGATCCCCTTTTGCAACCTTCTGACAAGCAAAGTCAATGGGGAAGCTGGATTCATTTAACAATCATGTTACTAATTTAACAACTGCATTGATTCACTTAACAATTGTGGCAAGAAGTGTCATAAAATGTCTCACTTAACAATAGAAATTTTGGGCTTAATTGTGGTCATAAGCTGAGGACTATCAGTACTCTTTGTTTTTCCGGCATGAGGTAGGAAATGATACTCAAACCTTGAATATCCTTCAGCTTTATGTCAGTGGGATTCAGCTGGTTCGTACCAGTTCAAGTGAACCGGTTGTTAAATTACCTACCCGCTGCTATTAAAGTGGATCCTGGGCGCTGCACTGCAATGGGGAAATGGGCAATGGAGCGGCCGGTGCGATGGAAGGAAAAGGCCGCTTTCCCTCTTTCTTTTCCCTGATCCTCCTCCTTTCCTCCTTCTGGCTGCTCTGTTTTCCGTTTGCAGCACCCAGGATCCACTTTGATAGCGGTGTGTGTGTGTGGTAATTTAACTACCGGTTTGCCCAGGGTCAGGTTGGACATCGTGGGAGGCTCATCACGCATGTGTGGCAGAGCTGGACGACGGGGATGGGCCCACCTCCCACGACAGCCAACCTGACCCTGTTTGAACCAGTTGTTAAGTTATTTGACTCCTACCACTGCTCTATGTAGAAATAAGTAATTGTTGTACCTGTATAAATGGAGAAAAATTAACAGGAAAGCAGTAATATGGAAGATTATGAAACTTAAAAGATTTGCTATTATATAGGGATAATTTGGGGCAGAGCTCAGCAACTTACTGGCAAATATGTAAAAAAAAGCTAATTTTTAATGTAGAAGAATCAATATTTAGGCATGATACCGAATCCTTTTTTTACTTTTAAATTTTTATTTTTACACAGATTTTTTTCTTTAAAACACCTGGACTCCAGCTATTTTAAACACTGGGATTGGACCATGCTAATTTCCATTTGAGTCATTTGTCTGGAATAGAGAAAAATAAAAATAAAAGCTACTAGGGATGGATTTTTGGTATGAAGAATGAGTGGTGATACTAAATACATCCCTTCTTTAAGAGCCTTGACAATCCCCACAGTATCTCTGTAAAGAATTCATATGTTATGGAACCCTGTTCATCTCTGCAAAGGGAACAACATAGCTGACATAACAGGGAATGCTCTTCCACTAAGAGGTTAAATCACAATGCTTGGCATGCTTCTGTTCTCACTTCTATTATTTAACATGGTGATGCAGAATGTTCAAAAGCATCTTACAGCACAATTACTTTCCACAGTAGACTTTTTGGGTCAATCCTTGCTACAGTCCTCAGGTTTTAGGTTTTCAGAGCTGTCATAGACCTATCAACAGTTGTTCTTACAACACTGAAGTCTCTCTGTCTCCCTACTATTTTATTTATCTGTCTCTTCTCTTTCATTATGAGCAACTGGATATGCTTTATTTCATGACGAGCAACTGGATATCCCATATTAGGCTCATAGATATATACTTATTCTCCTCAATGGGAATCCAGCTGTCCTTTGGCTGTTGAGGATGTCGTTCCTCAGCCAACCTTCATTCATTCATCCTTCCTTCCTTCTGGTGGTCACAATCCTTTTGGTTGACAAGGTTATTGGTTAGTCGCCCTCTGCTGCCCTCTTTTATGTATTGCAATGTTATTTACTTTTTTTTATTTACAGATCTGTGAGAAAGCCAAAGGAGACTACTGTAGTATGTCCAGAGTAACAATTGAAGCTTCACAGATTTAAGTCTGCAACATGTATGCCACAAATTGCCTATATGATCTGTATGACAGCTAACATAGATCATATGTCTGTTGCCTTTGCACGTGGATTAATTTCTTGACCCAAGAGTTATTTTAAAAGGAATGTCAGGCAAACACAAATGTATACTGTCTTACTGTTGAGTTAGTAATGCAAGATGTTTATGAATCATCCCTTCACCTGACTGGGGCTCAGTAAGCAAATTAAATAAATCAGAAACAAAACAACTATCCATCACCTATCTACTGAAGACACCATTTCAATATGGCTTCTGCTATCCACCTTAAGTCTGGTCAGAGAAGCTATTTTTTAAGTATCATATCTCAATAACAACAATTAAGGCTGCAACATTAAGGCCATCCCTCTGGGTTTAATCCATGTATTCATCTATCTGAGTTCAATTATCACTAAACTCAGTTTTATTTACCACAAAGTCACATGTATAGAATTGCAATGTACAAGATAATTAAAAGCCCCAAGCCTGCTATTTCCAGGAAAGCAATAGTGTTCTGTGAAAAGAGGTTGCATGTTGGAGTATATTTGGCTGCTATAGTTGTAGTGAACATTTGTCTTTCAAATCTAACTCACTGAAATCAGGTTAGATTGCAGAGCTTCGATCTAACTTTCTGTGACAGCTGACAAACGAAACTTCCTTCTGGTAGTTGTACTACCATCCCATTCTTTTTGCCTGAAACAGTTAGGTTTTTTTTAGATACTTTACTTGCATTTCTAATTCAGTTATTCTTCTGAAATTTATTCAAAGGATTTATGCTTATGAAATTATAATATAATGCTGCCTCTATGCCAATGAGCTGCAGGCAAAGAAAATAATTTTCTTCAATTTACAGTTATGAGGCTGGAAGAAAATGATGCCTTCTTATCACCTCTTCTTCTTTGTACGTCTTTTTTTCTTTTTTAGTCTTCAGAAAGCAGGAACTGATGATGAATTCTTAAGCAGATCACACTGATAATTGTATTTCAGGACTGTCATTTCAGAGAAGACTGTCCACAGAGGTGTCGTAATTCACTATTTGTGTCACTGCTTTATTCTACAGCTGAGATAATAATAATAATAGTAATAATAATAATAATAATAACAAGAACAAGAACAACTGGGCAATTCCAGTCATTAGATACAAGCAGGAATAGTGGATTGGACTCAAACAGAACTAAAAGCAATGGATAGGAAGACCCAAAAAATAATGACCATGAATTATGCCCTTCATCCTTGCAGTGACATTGACAGACTCTACCTACCAAGGCAACGAGGTGGGCATGGAATGTTGCAAGTACATCAGATGGCTGAAGAAGAAAAAAGAGCTTTGGAAGACTATCAGAAGGACAATGAACAAAATGCACAAGTTAGTATGCCCGCAAGGCTTACTGACTACTGGAGAGACCAAACTGGCCTATAAGAAAGATCACATGAAGAACAGAATGGAGGCATGAGGAGACAGAGCACTACATGGCCAGTACAAAGTCAGTTTTGAGAAGACAGCAACAGACAATAAGTGCTGCCTATGCAAAGACAGCAGCAGCGACAGCAACGTAGGAAGGGAAGAGGTCGAGCTACAGCTGACCGGTAATTGACCACACCCTATAGGAGTTAAAAAGGGTGTGGTTGGGAACAGATCCTTGCAGAGAACAACTGAGTAGTTTGGAGAGTCAAGTATCATGTTGGGATCCTATTGTGGTTTGTCCTGTTTCATAGCATTTCTGTTCGAGTGCTCAGCCTTGCAACCTAGTCTCTGTGAAAAGATTTTACTGTGAGTTTCGGACTTTGAACTAATTACCAGGAGTGTTTATTCTTCATCTAGTAAATTGGCATTTTGCCCGGAACATTGTTGAGACTTGCCAGAGGCTTCTGGAAAGTTGAAGTATTTCTCTTATTTTAACCAAAACGGACTTTTGGGGATTTTGTACAATAAAAGATGCTGTGCTTTTAAGAACTCATCCTGATCCATGCATTTCGGGCATGGGACACAACTAGATTTTGGGTGATGGATGGAAGTTTTGATATTTGCACCTCTGCCTGAGAACCTTGGAGTACTAGAACACCTTCTATTATAGCAGCCTGTCTTTCTACCTTTTGTCCTCCAAACTTTGCCTGACTGCCCAGAAATCCTGAACGTTGGCTAAAAAATGTCTAGGTCATTCAATTCCAGAATCACTCTAGATGGCTTCATAAAATTAAAAGAAAACAGTACATTATAAAAAAAAAGATTGCTCAAAGGCAGACAAAGTGGAGACTGTACACACTTCCAAATGACAGGTGCTGTGGCAGAGAAAGCCCATTTTCTGGGTGCTGCTAAATTACATTGTTTAATCAATCACTTTAGGAGGCAGGCAGTCCCTCAAATAGTAGGTCCTGTGTCATAGAGTTTAATAGATAATGACCAGCACCTTGAATTGCTCCTGAAAGCTCTCTGGCAGCCATTGCAGATCAGGTAGCAGGGATGTAACACGGATATAATAAGAGTTACCCATTGCTACCCTAACTGCTGCTTTAGGAATCATAGCTGTAGCTTCTGAGTGGTCTTCCAAGGCAGCCCCTTATAGAGTACATTACAATAGTCCACTATAAGTTGACCAAGGAATGAGTGACCATAACAGCAATCTCTTGATCCAGGAAAATGTAGAACAGGTGCACAAACTGAAACTCCTCCAATGATTGAAATGTATTTGAATATTAGTAGCTCGGGTTGGTAGTTAGGCTGTTGGTTTGAGCTCCGAGCTTAGCAATTTGGTTGCAAATGTTTCATCACCATTCGAGGAGACATCATCAGTGTGTTTTGAATTGTGGCCTGGAGGAGATAGATAATTAGGAATGGCAAGAGTGTAGTGCTCTGGAGAAATCTGCAAATCAGAGGCAAATGAGAAAAAAAAGTTGAAAACAGTTTTCAAAACTATTATCCAAAAATGAGATGCTAGATAACAAACTGGGCAAGCAGGCAAGCAAAGACCAGTTCATCTCAATCTTCCTTCTCACACAGTGCAAAAGAAGAGTTGATGCAACGGACAACTGTACAGCTTAGGAGTAATAGTGTGGCTGCTTGGGAAAACAGGTCACAAGTGGAAAACAGAAATAAATTTACTATATGTTTGCCACAGAAATCGATTTCTTGAATGTGTACCTTAATGCAATAACAATAATATATGTATCTGTTGAATATACAGTATGTATTCAAGCAAGTTCTAAAGGTTTGTATCATAAACTGATTCTGTACATTTATACATGAAAGAGCCTAAATTTAATAAAATGTAACTATCCAATTATAAACAAATTATAAAGTCTAATAGCATATTCAGAGGGCCAATATAGCAAACTACATCAATAAATGAAGTGTTTAATTTGCTCTGAATGCCTCTGTTTGGGTTTATTATTATTTCTTAAATCAAAGATGTGTTCCTATTTAATTGATGTTTGATAATACTAACATTTTCTAAACCTTATAATATAAAATCTTCTTCCTTTTTCATACAAGAGTATGCATGCTCTGATATATGTTGGGTTCACATATCATGGTATACTATAGTTTATTTTTTAAAAAATCCTTCTCACTCATTTTTTGGTTAGAAGCAACTGACAACATTCATAAACTGCATTAGAAAAATTTATTGGGTTCATACAACGTGGAAAACAATATAATTGATAGTTTATAGCACATTTCTGTATGATTTTTCCCTCCCATCTGATGGTCATGATTAAATTAACTTGGATATGACATTAATATTAACAACATAGGAAATCTACAAATTTCAGAAGCAATTCACAAAAACCTTAGGTATATAATATGGGTTGGGGTTAGGGTTAGAGCACACAGTGTCCATTCACATGTCAAATATGTAGCTGTATATTGGTTATGTTGCTGTGTTCATCTGGTCTAAGCAAAACAATGGGAAAATAGAGAAGTGTAATTGACGCATGGATGACTTTAGCTAAGACAGCCTCTCTTCATTTTCCATACAGAGCTAAAATTGTTAAGAAGAAAAGCAGCTGGTCAGCTGAGATTTGCTACAGAATAAAGTTGTGGATGCAAACTTTTCTTAATGTTATGGGAGGACTGTCTAAAACCAACTTAATCTTAGAATGCTTAAGCAAGCATTTAGGAGAAACACGCAGTCATAAACACTTCAGGAAAATATGCACGCAAAGCCCTTGAGAATGTTTGGGAAGGATCCAAGCATTCTAGAAAGCTGTGGTATGCCTAAATGGTTACCCTTAGTGACTAACTCTGGGCAGGAATGGAACATGTAATCTGTGATACAGGATTATCACGTTTATTTATTATTTATTGATGCTGTCTAGAATATACGAGGTGATGAGCAAACAAAGAAAAGAAAACAGAACCATTTCTGATTAGAAGGGTATCCAGGAGTCTTATCTGGGGGCTCATATGGTGGAGAAAACAAAGCAATTATATTTTATTTCCAAATTATTGATTTTATTTCTAACAAAGTTCAGAAGTAATCCTTTTCAAAAGAAGGCTCTAAATGGTGGCCAGAAAGCTGTCTAGGTAATTCTAGGACATGAAGCCCACACATCTTAAAGTTGCCAAGACTGAGAAATACTTTAAAATATAATGGACAGTACAAGAAACCTTATTCCTATCACACCATTTCTTTATTAGTACCAATGTCTTTGTAAGGCATTGAATTAACTGTGCAAGGTCTTCATTGTTAAAATGATTTAACAGTGGGATCTTTATTCTGTGTTAATAATTACAGTAAATGGTTCCTCTGGGTAAGGTCTGACAGAAGATATCAAGCTTACATTGAGGTCTGAGCTCTGGCCTTACTAACAATAACAAAATGAATCAAATTCATTTCCACATGCCCCCGGATCCCAAATTACAGATGTTTCCCCTCTCAACACATCCAGTTCTCCACTTGCAAGATCCATATGACAGCATTTGCTCCTTTAGGGAAGTGTCTTCATTAATGCATCCAAGACATGCTTGGAGATCCTAGCACATATGTGACTACAGTGAAAAGTCCATCGATTTCTGCACACAACTCAAAGACTGATCTGCTTCTCAATTTTTTTCATGAACATGTTTTCTATCCATCATTCCATAGATTAGTAAGTGCTCAGAATGGCAACTATCCAGAACCTGGCATCATAAAGTGATGAAGTTGCAGGAGAGAAACACAACAGCAGCAATTTAAAAAGTAAAATAAAGTGTTAGAATAACAATTGGGTAACAGTTGACATAAGCGGCCATAAGATTACCCATTACAGATCATTCCTCTCAGAAGTGAATTCTAACAACCAAGTGTTGCTAAAGGTCCTCTCTCTAGCCTCAGTAGATAGGTTTCAAAAAGGTAGAAAAGTAGGTTCATAAAAGATAAGATGATTCTTCAAATAGCCTGGTCCTGAAATAAACAGACTCAATATGTCCATGACTCTGTTACTAAAATTACTATCCTAGTTTTCAGTAGGCGTAGGGATACATTTCCAAGTGCTAAGGATGGTTAGAAACTCAAGTATCAG
Organism: Pseudoxyrhopus heterurus; assembly: GCA_032468235.1. NCBI lineage: Eukaryota > Metazoa > Chordata > Lepidosauria > Squamata > Pseudoxyrhopus > Pseudoxyrhopus heterurus. Next base: position 21,802 of record JANHJO010004749.1, on the reverse strand, counting down.
AATTATGGACTTGTAAACCAATAGGCTGCTGTGCTCTGCTCAATCTTCTAAGGTAGCAATTTAGAACTCATTGCAATTAAATAATTAAATCATGGTCACCCTTTATTATATCAGTTAATCTTACTTGTAAAGTACTTTCCACTTTAGAATTACTGTACTGATTCTCTTGCAATACAGCCTCATTAGATAACAAGCAGACTGAATTCCACAATGTTTTTTTAGTTACCGTATTTAACTTTCTGCCATTGCACCGTG
>JANHJO010004747.1:0-10963 GCA_032468235.1 Pseudoxyrhopus heterurus | reverse complement strand
GGGAGGGAGGGAGGGAGGAAGGAAGGAAGGAAGGAAGGAAGGAGGGAGGGAAGGAAGGAAGGAAGGAAGGAAGGAAGGAAGGAAGGAAGGAAGGAAGGATAAATAGTATTTACGTATTTGTTGGGTGAAGTAGTTTATCACTGAAGCTTCCTTCTATGCTTGTATTCTTGATCTTTTAAGGGACACGGCAGAACAAAAAAATATGCAGAACTACAGAAGGCAAAAGATGAAAGCAAAAAGATTAATAATTAGTAATAAAAGATAGTTAATTATTCATAAGTGGGCTCATATCCATAGTTTAGACATTTTTTCTGAGAGCACTAAGAGTCATGCCATACAATCCTAACATCTAATTCTTAAAGTGCCTTTTGATTTATAGTCTCTGGGCTATGTCTGCATAATGGAAAATAGTTTGCTTTTCTGGATTTGGTCGATTTCTCAACACTTTTATCTTCTACTAACCACTCAGATCCGTGACCATATGTCCAACTTTGGAAAGCAAAATAAATGGACTAATGTAAAAAGAAACCTGTAATATCAATGTGATTGGGGGGGGGGGTTGGGACAAGGAGTGCCTTTGAATTCATGTTGACTCCTGACAACTGCCTGAACTAGTCCTTGCAGTTTTCTTGGCAGAATTTTTCAGAAGTGATTTATCATTGTCATCTTCCTGGGGCTAAGACTTGGGCTAAAGGCTTGGGGCCCCAGGCAAAAATTAGAACTCAGTGTTCCTGTGTTTAATCTGGTGCCCACAGCAAATTAGCTCTCATGGATAATAGAGGATGAACAAATCTTAGAGAGTGTTGAGCCTTTGTACCATTAATAGGCTAAGGAAAATCTGATCTGAGAAGCTTTGGTACAGAAATATTGACAGGATGTTCAACACACGTGGGAACTGAGTTATGTATATATGTATACAACATTCAGTAAACACAGCTATCAATATTTGCTGAGCATACTTATCATTCCTCTTCCTGGCAGAGAACCTCCATATTTGTGAGACAATTTGTTTCCAATTATCTTTATCCATCCTATATGATGTAGCAGAGTTGGCCTGTTCCATGACATATCAAATAAGCATTATAGGCCTAGGAGACATGTCTGACATGCCGTCTCTGTCCTATGGAAAAACCTTTCCCAAAATTTGATTGGCTCCAACTCTGCCAGCCCTCAGAAGGCTGAATTCCTGGCTCCTCTCCTAGATGCAGGCCCAGTATTATAGATGAGTTCGTTGTAGTATATGACTTATATTCTGTCTCCTAGATATATACTTTATTTTATTATGTTTTATTACTTTATTATTTCCCTTTGCATTCAGTCTTGTCAATGCCATTGGCTGCCAGGAATTGCTAATGGAATGAAGAAATAATCCTTATATGAATCACTTGCTTCCCAGCTACACAATCAGGAGAGAAATTCCATCCCTTTACTACATGGCCCTAATGGCCTCTGAAGCAATCCCATTTATTCTTTATCCCCTCCTTTCAGAGGGATAGGGCAGGGAGCTGACTTGAAAGACCTTGCGGAAAACATTTCATTAAGTTACACCCACAAGAGTTATCATTTGGTCATAAAAGCCTCCTGTCCTAAGGCCTCCTTTCACCACCCCCATCCTCAGGAAGGTAGGAAAAAACTCTTGGAGGATGAGGAGAAGGGGCACTTTCAGGCCTTGCTAATTAGCAAGGACACTGCTTGCCTTTTCAGGCTACACTACTCTGGCTCTTTGCAACTGCTTCTTCACCTTAATGACCCCAGCCAGTCCTATCCATTCAACTTTCAGTTGTGGATTCTGCCTCCTTTCAGAGGGTTGGCCGCCTTCCAGCTTGTCTTTTACCCGCCTTGGATTCTCTATCCCTGTTTTTAGTGTGTCTGAAGTTTGCTTTGCTACCCTGAGATTGTTGTAGGTCACACACCTCTTTCTACCCCCTCAGACTGACTGTTCCTGAAGTTCCAGGCCTTTGAGGCCTGTAGCTTGAATCCCCAGAGACTAGACACTCTAGGATTTGTAGTTTAAGGGAGGGAGAGAAGCACACCACCCTATAGGACAATGTCTTTCATGCACTACAACTCCCAGAATGCTTTGGTTGGCCAGTTTGATATAATGCGAAAGTGTCAGGTTAGAAATCATGAGACTGTGAGTCTTGCCTTTGGTACCAAGCCAGCTGGGTGACCTTCGGTCATTCTCCCTCAGCCCTTGGAGGAAGAAGATAAGGGCAAACCGTTTCCAAAAAACTTTTGCAAGAAAACTTCAGGGTCTAGTCCCTAATCACCAGGAGCCCCCCCCCCCAAAAAATAGCTGTTTGAAGGGATAAAAAAAAAGCTATATTTCCTGTGAAGAGGAAGGGCCATACAGAGGGGAGTGGATAATGTGCTTGGAGGAAAGTCCCTAAAATCCTTGGGTTGGTGAGTGCCGGTGCATGAGATTTATAGATTTGGAAGAAAGGAGCATTCCAAAGGAGAAAAGAGAAGAACATAATTTGTTCCCAAGAACATGACCAAATACTGTACAGAAGATATAGAAACCTCAAGATACATGAGGAGATAATTATTATTATTATTATTTTAAAGTAGCCAAGGTTTCTCTTCTCTTCTCTTCAGTAAAGTTTTCAAAACAGAAAGGGATATACTTTGTTTTATGTATTAAATTTATACGCTGCCCTCTCACCATCAACAGCAACTCTGGGGAGTTTGTATGCCAGTTTGAGATGATAAAGTGTTGGCCTAGAAAGCAGGAAACTGACTTTTAATTCCATTTTAGGCATGAAAGCTATTGTGTGATTTAGGGAGAATCATTCTTTTTCGGCCAAAAACCACCTCACAGGGTTGTTATGGGGAAAATGGGAGGAGGAAGTAGTACTTCCTTATGCGTGTTTTCTTCTTTGAGTTACTTATAAAGTAATAGAAGTGGCATAAAAAAAGTCTAAATATAAATAAATCTTAATTGTTTGTGCTGCAGATGTGTACTGCAGATCCTTGGGTATTTATTATTGGAAATTGTACATATGCCTGAATTTCCTCACTTACATAGAAACTGCGGATATTCCACATTCCTTTGCGGATATTTTTAATTGCCTATTAAGTTCTGGTTTCTTTTTAATGAAAAAGAGAAAAAAGTAGCTGTAAATTGTGTTCTGGAGTTCACAGTTGGAGTACAGATGGGATTGATGATGACTCCACCATTATTATTACTGAAAATAAACTTATGCCATAGAAATGGTTTAGGCTAGTTGTAAGGTTGTCATGTAATCAATGATAACATCTGTTTTTGTCTATGGCTTGTCATAGGTATGCATCATATAAACAAATTATTTTTTAATTGATTAAATTGTTTTTAATTTTGTTTTTTCAGAACCCTTAGCCAATAGAGCATTTAAATTTGATAACTAGCACTTTGATTTGCATTTGCCAGCCACTGAAGGTCTTTTAGTAGTGGCATTTGTTGGACAAACCAGAAGGTGTACTTAAACTACTTTGAGCTGCTGTATTGTGAACTCCGCCGTCTTCAACTTCAATCCAGAGATGATGTGGTTGGAGTGACTGTGGACAGAGCTTTCTGCTGCAAGAATGGTCATAACAAGTGCACAAGACAGAATTAAGGAATGTTAAATGCAGGAAAAACTACACGTTACAAACTAGTTCAAACCAGAAAAAGATGGGATATCATTGGTCTCAATTGGCATCTAAAATTACATTTATCCTGACTTAAAGGGATATGGTATGTGGAAGAGCAGGCTTCTTAGAAAAATTGCACATACTTGTGCTGCCTCCCACTCTTCCCATTTGAGCCTTCTTCCCAGTGTCAGCAGAATGGAATTGTCAATAAAGCTGCAACCTTGAAACAGGTGTGGGAAGAGATGCCTGTTTTAGAAGATCTGCAGCCACCAGCAGTAGTAAATAGTGCAAAGCAGCTGAATTTAAAAAGGGGTTTTTTTCTTCAAAGGGTTCAGAGGAAAAAGGATAGAGGCAGAGCAAACAAAACAAAGCAAAAAGGTGTAAATGCTCTCTATGTTAGCTGTTAACAGAGAAGAAAAAAAGCAGAAATCCTAGAGAGAGGGGGGCGGGGGGTTAAGGCAGAAGACACAACAGGATTTATAAGAAGAAAACATTGCTAGTAATATTTTAGAGTGTAGTGTTGTAATAGTAAAGAGAAAATATTGTAATAACAGAACAGTTGTATGATAGAATACAGTACAGGTAGTCCGCAACTAAACGACCACAATTGAGCCCCAAATTAATGTTAAATGAGAAATTTGTTAAGTGAGTTTTGCTCCATTTTTACGACTTTTTTGCCACAGTTAAGTGAATCACTGCAGTTGTAACACGGTTGTGTTACATGGTTGTGTTACATTAGTAACACAGTTGTTAAGTGAAACGGGTTTCCCCATTGACTTTGCTTGTCAGAAGATCACAAAAGGGGCTCACATGACTCAGGGTCACTACAAGGGTCATAAATATGAGTCAATTGTCCAGCATCCACATTTAAATCACTTGACCATGGGGACCCCACAATTGTCATAAGTATGAAAAGTCATAAGTCATTTTTTTCAGTGCCGTTATAACTTTGAACAGTCACTAAAGGAACTGTTGTAAGTCGAGGACTATCTATATAGAGAGGAAATATTGTAATAATAATTGAATAGTATAATAAAATGTAGTAACTGTTGTAGTAACAGTAATTAGCATAGTGATATAAAAATAGCAATATAATATAGGGTAGAGACTCTAGAAAACAGATGTAGTTGATTTATTTTTTTACCACTTTTTTACTGCATCATTTTCACAAAGAAAGCAGTGGGAGTTTCCCAACAACTTGTCTCATGTTTGAACCTACACTGATGATAAAGTTCTCCCCCATGTTGTACAAAGGAGTCTAGAAGGGAAAGTTCATGTACTCCAACATCAAGTCAGAGGAGCCTTCACCAAATTTCAGCTGATATATCAATTGCAACCCTGCCTGAACCAACATATCCTGACCACAATAACACACTTCATGCTGATGAAGATCCAGTTGGACTTCTGCAATATGGTGTAATTGGGGCTGACTTTGGAGACAACATGGATGCCACAGCTGGTACAAACCATCGTAGCAAGCATGCTGTTGGAACAATCCCACCAGTTAGAACACCACCTAAACCAAAGACATTATATTCATTGCCAGTAGGCTTATAGACTTGATTCAGAGTATGGTCATCACTTGTAGGGAGCCACAAAGACAATCTTGCAGAAATTATTCAGAGATTATTACACCCCATGTATAAAACATACATTGAGCTCAGGAAATAGAGAATGCAATGGGAAGAAACACTGACTGACTGCTCCCTGGAATATAAAATGGGAAAGAAAGGAAAAGGAGTCAACCATGCAGGATTCTATTACAATAGCTTCGTTTCTCAACCTTTTTATTCTGGAAGTATCCTTGAAACAATTTTCAAGTGTCAGGGAACCACTGCATAAATTATTTCAACAGTTCATGGTACAGTCATCAGTACGTTTTTCCCAAAAAAATAGAAAGCAGTTAACAAAACTAAACATAATTTCAGTCTTAAAGTGTAACCTACCATAAATACATAGAGCATGCAGTGTATCACTGCCCATACTCTGTTACTGCATATTTGCACAGTTCTGAAAGATTTACTCTGTCTTGCTAATTGTCATCTTTTCATATTTGGTTTTATATAAAAGTGTATAATTTGAGTTTCACTTGCTTAAACTGCACAAAGTAGATCAGTACAAAATATATAATTTTAAAACATGGTAAGTTCTAGGTAGTTTATTTATTTCATTTTGTTTGACATAGATGGTTATATTTATATGTTATCATTTATATTTATTATTGTGAGTTCAATAATTACACTAATAACATAAAGATGGAATACCTTTTTAAAAAAGTATTTAAAAAATCATTTTCCCAGAAATTAAAGCATTTTCCAAGTGACTTTCATGCATGTGAAGATCTCGCCTAAACTTTGAATAAATACTCTTATTAAATTAAAAATTCTGATGAAAATATAAAGGTAAGAACTTGTCTTTCTGTTATAAGCCTACTCAATTTCTTTTGGAATTTTCTTCTTCAATAACTCCCTGTTTAGTAAATATTTATTTTAGATTAAGGTTTTGTTTTGCTTTAAAAAGCATGCAATTTTTTATAATATAAATAGCAAAAAACCAACAATCTTTTAGCAGAAAACAAATTGCACCATCTCATACAATATCAAAGAAACTTACCTCTTAGAAATTGCTGACATAAAATACACCAAGGTGCTGTCCTCAACCTGATGAACTGTTTAATGTCATACTGCACTGAGAGTTTTGGTAATTGTCCCCAATACCTAATATAATATATGCTGCAGAGCTCCACCCCTTTTTACTGTTTCACCATCCACATTTAATAACAGCTAATTAAATCATTCTGAAAAACCTGGCTCATAATGAAAATTCATGTGTCTTCTATCTTACAAGTGACCTGACTGTAATGAATTGGTAATATATCAAAGTCTGGCTAGAAATGGCCAATATAATGAAGACAAGTTTGGTTTCATTTTTTTCTCTACACCCAGCATAATTGAGTCTATTAAGTTCAACATTTCAAATAGCCAATTCCAGGAAAGGTAGACAGCGTGAATGGAATTTTTACTTCTGCTAAATAATAAATAAACATCAATAGAAATAAAACATGAATTCCCTATTCCTTGCCTATTGGAAAAAAGTGATGGTAAACTTAGCTTCTTCAGAAAGAATGATAAATGGGTGTGTTTTGCCAAGAGGAAGGACAATTCAATACTTAATGACAAGGTTAATTTTGATTCAGGGTTAGTGATACTTAATGTTTCAGTATACAGTATACATATTTTAAATAAACACTAATCATGATTAGCTTATTTCATATGCATTTCAGTGGTCCCAGGGGATCCTAAACGTTTTGCCATCACACGTCCCTTTAGTGTAATGTTAATGTGTACACTTCCTCAAAAACTCCAAATACCACAAATTAACAATGAAAACAATACAATGACACTCTGGGAAAGATGGACATATTGTATCGATATTACTAAATGGTTCTTCACATTTCTGGACTCTGTCTGCTCTTTCCCAAGGGAGATAGACCATACATTGAGCTATAGGTAGCCCTTGAGATACAACCGTAATGGAGGCTGCATGTTACGACTGCAGGTCACAATAGTCGTTAAGCAAAATGGCCTCACTTAACCCCATACCTTGTTCTCCTTGATGCAACCATTAAATGTGAGAGTCATTAAATGAAGCAAAGGATGCCACAGGGGTGGGGGAACCCTGAGATGCCTACATAGGCCCAGATCCCACTTCCCTTGGTTGTTGGAGTTTGCAATATTCAGCCTTTTCCAGGATCCCACAACAGCCATCTTACCTTTGCTTTTTTGCAGCTTCTAAGAGAGACACTGGCCTGATACAGGGTCAGTTTCTTTCAGACCCACCCACATGGTAAACCAACTCCTACCACTGTGCAACAGATTCTATTCTTAGGATACTGTCAAGTTTTTTTAAGGAGGTTCTATTTTATAAGTAGGCTTCATTTCTTTGTGAAGGGATATGGTGGCTGAGTGGCTAGGACATTGAGTCTTAGAATGTTAAAGATACAAGTGCCATGAGATGGAGTGAGCTCCTCTCACTTGTCCCAAATCCTGACAAACTTAGAATAACAGAGTTGGAAGGGACCTTGTAGGTCTTCTAGTCCAACCTCCTGCTCAGGCAGGAAGCCCTATACCATTTCAGATAAATGTTCAATCTCTTCTAAAAAAAACTTCCACTGTTGGAGCATTCACAACTTCTAGAGGCAAGTTGTTCCACTGATTAATTATTCTGTCAGGAAATTTCTTCTAGTTCTAGGTTGCTTCTCTTCTTGATTACTTTCCATCCACTGCTTCTTGTTCTGCCTTCAGATGCTTTGGAGAATAGCTTGACTCCCTCTTCTTTGCGGCAGCTCCTGAGATATTGGAACTCTACTATCATGTCACCTCAGTCCTTCTTTTCACTAGACTAGACATACCCAATTCCAGCTACCGTTCTTTCTAAGTTTTAGCCTACAGTCCCCTAATCATCTTTGTTGCTTAGGGGACTGGAGGCTAAAACATATAGCAATTTGAAAGCATGCAAATGAAAATAGATGAATAGGTACCAAATATAAGCATGGAGGAAGGTAACAGCTATCCATGTTTTGCCATGCACTTTGTCCTGCAGCATGATGTCATGCCAGACACAACTGCAGAAACGTCTTTAGCCAATGCTAGCTCTTTGGCTTAAGAAATGGAGATGAGCACCATCCCCTAAAATTGGTCATGATTAGCAAGATAAAATATCTATGGAGATTCTCAATCATCCAGGTCATGGCTGTCCCAAAGATGCTTTTTCAAAAGACAACTTTATTTGTTTTTGCTTGAATACATTTTACTTCTGATCCAATAACCTTCTTCAGTTCTGACTGAATAGTGGAGAATGGAAGGATTTATATTCCTTGCAGTCATCTTGTCATTAACACTCTCTTTGAGAGTCATTGAGGCGACTTGGAGGTTTATCTGTGTCACTTGAATAGTTCAAATGGTTGTGGAACCTTCTTGGAACTGCTGAAAGGACTGTGTTGTAAATAGGAGATTGGTGGTGTTATATCCATCCCCCTTTGTTGAGAGAGGGCTGTTCAGTTTTAACATGGATGGCCTCTTTGACCCCTCTTTCAAATCACTGTTCTTCTCTGTCTAGAAGTAGACTTTTCTGTTTTCAAAACAATGGTGTTCTGTCCCACGCCCAAAACACTTGGATCAAGACCAGTTCTAAAAGGTGCAGTGTTTTTATTAAGCAAAACTCAAAAAGTTTGTTCTGCTGTGAAATAAAGCAAAAATCCAATTACCAGCTGCCTCTGGCAAATTCTCCAACACACTCCGGACTGAATGCCAAGTGATTATCCAAAGCGAAAACAATCCCCGTAATGAGGTTGCAGTCCAAACTTACGATTAAAGTCTTTTTGCAGAGAACTGAGGAATTACAGAGCTTGAAAACTCTATACAGCAAACCACGAATCAGAACCAGAACCAGACCACGATACTTGGCTCACACCAGATTAGTCAGTTGTTGTCTGCAAAGGGGCTGTTCCCAACCACACCCCTTTTAACTCCTCAAAGATATGGTCAATTATTGGTCAACTTTAGCTCAACCTCTTCCCTTCTTACGCTGCTGCTGCCATCTCAGCAATCTCCTGGTCCTGGCATCCTTTAAGGTCTCCTCCCCGCTACTGTCAGAAACCACTGGCTCCTGATAACTCATGGAGGGGCCAGCTTCTGGCATAGTCTCAACAGCCGACTCCTCTCTTTCCTCCAGTTCCAACTCTAGCTCTCCCTCTGAGTCAGAATTGTCTGCTAGCTCAGCAGCACACTGCGGAGCCACAACACTGGCAGTCAAACACCACGATCCCAAATCCTTAATCTTTTCCCACACTGACACCAAACAGCACCAGTTTGATTGGAGCAACATGAAAATCATTGGTCATGCTACCACCTGCCATGCTTGGAACTTCATCGAAGCCTGGCACTCCACAAGCAATTCCATCAACAGACACATTGACCAACACCAACCTGCAAATCCCTCAGAACCCAAATCAACTGCAGACCAAACAGAAACAGCACTGACCCTCAAACAACTCACACAGCTCCCTCCCACCACCTCCCAATGACCCTGACCTGATATAACCTCCCTATCACAAGACCTGTCACAAAAGTCTCACTGATGACTTACACCTGACCCATCACAAGACCCTCACTTGACACACCCATACCTGAAGCCCTTATAAACAGAAGAACACTGACACTGACATCCCCTAAACTCTACTGAAGATGTAGAGGGCCAGCCAGGGGTGGGATTTACAGGTTCACCAAACTGGGAAGACCCTTAGCTAGAGGATCACCCGAACCCATAGCAGTCCACCCCTGCATTTTCCGTATGAAACCTTTAGGAATTGGACTGCTGCTATTACAGGTTTTTTTGGGTTTTTTTAGTTTCATTTTACGCCTGGGGTAAATTTGTTTTAGGTTATGGGGACCTATATTGGGTGACAATAGCAGCAATGGGAAAACTAGCATAAGAAAACAAATAAATGCAATTGAGCTGAGAATTGACACAAGTTCACAATCTATCTAGGCAGAGAGCCTATTTCTCCCATGCAGTACATTTAGATCCAGCCATTGGCATGAATGTCTGGAAAAAAAATGGACCTTAAAAAAAAATCATGCTGAGTCTTCTATTTGGCTTATAAAAAAAAGCATACAAGCCATCATTTTCTGCTACAAAGACTATTGAGTTGAATTGTGCTTCTAACCTTGCCAATTCATTTGAAAGTTGAAAAATATGGGAAATCGTTCGTTAAATATGTAGAAACTTCTATTGTTTTTAGTGGTAGCAGTCCCAAGGCTTGTCTTCTCTATAAAGTTCAAGTGCTATCCTTCAATTGGTAGAAAATCATCCTGAGATGAATACCGTGATTACACCTGTCTGCCCCCTTCCGTAGTTATGTATGGGCTGTGAGCACAAAGTGATTGGTTGATTCTGCTGACTGTCTTCGTTTTTCATGTCGGCACTTTGCAGAAAAACTTCTACTGATGATTGCATCGCAGCAGAAAAGAGGCAGGTGTGGTTGTACGATTTAACCCATTACTTCCAGGCCCTTTCTCCTACATTCACTTTCTCATAAACCAAACTGAATTGAAACAAAACAAAAGCAAAGTAGAGCACTGATATTCACAGTGTCACATCCCAGAGCTCAGACCCTGACTCTCATAAAACTGCTCCAGCTGAACCAGTGGAACATCAGCCTTGGGAAACACCAAGCCATAACCTGCAAGCCAGGGGTCTCCAACCTTGTCAACTTTAAGACTTGTGGACTTCAACTCCCAGAATTCCTCGGCCAGCTTTGCTGGTTGAGCTTTGCTGGCCGAGGAATTCT
>JANHJO010004746.1:3549-15360 GCA_032468235.1 Pseudoxyrhopus heterurus | reverse complement strand
AAAGGAAAGGAAAGGAAAGGAAAGGAAAGGAAAGGAAAGGAAAGGAAAGGAAAACCGACACACATACAGTTACTAACTATGTCAGCCCAACTATACCCGGGCAATGCTGGGTCATCAGCTAGTATTTTATAAAAGCATTGGACACAAGTTCCATCTTGATTTTAAATTGATCCAATTCAATCATTGAAAACTTTGTCAACAATTAAGATAGAGCTATGCAATAGTACTGAACAGTGCAATTCAGCTGCTGACCATCTAGAGGGCTGCAGCAAGTCTCCCGGTGATATACTGATATGTCATTGGAAGGCACAGGAATAAAAATGTTTTGGATTTTTTTTAGATTTGGGAGGGGTTAAGGCTGAAAATTGGAATGCTAGTGAGAGTAAAATATCCCCTTTCCTTTTCATCCACCTCTGATGTATAATCAATATTAAGAGGCAGATTATTTTTTAACTATGTTTTTCATAATTCAAGGGGGTGGGGTTTTGAAGGGTGAATTGTTTCATGGAGAGTTCCCACTCTTAATTTGTGAAAGAGAATACAAAAAAATTGCACTATTTTGTGCCACTGTTTTACTATCAGATTTTGACATAATAATTTTGGCCCCTGGACCATAAGGGTTACCTATATCTGAATTTAACCAATATTAACATTGTATGCTTGACCTGAATCTAATTCACTTAAAAGCAAAAGGATCTGCTCAGTATGATAGACAATCTGGAAAGTACAAGATTTTTTATATTTTCCCTTTGTTAGTTGCTAGGTTTGTGGCAAAAACTGAAAAAGGAAAATATGTCTTTGATTCCATCAGTGGCAGTTTGGAAGTGTGCTTGGACATTGCTTTGGAAGAAAAAAAATAGCAGCTGCAAAGTATTATACAACAGGCATATATTTATGAAAATCTGGTAATTTATTATTTGCATTAACAGTGTTATCCTGATATATTGCATTTATTGTCCTGAATAACACACACATACTCAAACATGTATATTTGCTTACATTTGTTTGTTTTAATATTAGTATCGTATCAACTATCAATATCACATCAAGGCCTTCACCTGGAACAATTCTAGCAATTGCAATTTAGCGAGAAGTTTGAGCTTTTGAAGACCCTCCCTCTCATGGAACTATAAGATTAACTTGGAAAGAATCAATAATTGCTAAAACCTTTCATGAGAGAGGATTAAACTATTGGGACACTGAGTCTCAGGATAATGAAAGAGGAGGACATATTTTAATGGCTCTTCTTTCAGAATGTCTTGTGAATAGAAAGCTAAGGCTAGACATTGACAATGATTAATTCTATTTTTCTGATACTAGCTCTAATCCAGAGGAAACAAGCACTGACCTTAGAAGTTACCGTAAGGCAGGCTATGATCCCAGAATGAAGGTAGTTACACCTAATTAGGTTATTTACTTTGTGATAATTATATTGCTTCAAATGAAAATAACAACTGCAGCTGCTGCAGATGGAAGATTAGGCAACGGAACAATCTACCAAATATTTCCTGCCTGTGTCACTTGCTTCAAAATTAATGTACTGTACATGGGGCTAATTAAAGTTTGTGACTGTTCCCTTAAGAAAAGGACAAAAAAAAATCAAGTAGCATCTGTGATCATTTTTTTACTGTAATAGAGCAATCCATTCTGTAGTAGGTTGAAGTTTATAAAACCTGAGGCTTCTGGCATGTCGTGCAATCTGACTGCCAGAATGAAACAGGAACAAGAAATGAATGAGAAAAAGGACCTGAGAAAAAACACACATACACCCCCCCATGGGTTTAATACATATGGGACTTAAAGGAGTAGTGGACTCCCATAAATCCTCAGAGTCCATCCAGAAGATTGCAGGATCCATGGATCCAGATTCTCTGTGACTGGAGGAACACCGATGGTGGTGAATCATGGCAAAAGACTCAGTATACGTATCTCAAAGGAGAAGAAACTCAGCCTGTATCAGCTTGGAGGACAAGGCTGTTGTGGGAGGGTTGAGGAAATGGGGACAACATAGAACTGAAAACTGCCTGTCTATGACTTCATTCTGATCAGTTCCTGGTTCTAGGTGATTCCTTCACTGGGCTAGTTACATTACCCTTCATTAAGCTCTTACATCTTTCTTGGCCAGAACAAAGGCTAGGTTACCTTTTGCTCTGGCAACCTTCAACCATCAGGAAAAATTGGAGGGGCTTTTGGCGTTTACATCGACTTATTTGCTGACCTGGTTTTACCTGGGTGCTTTTGTTCTATTGATTCATTTGTAATTGCATAGCCAATGTATTTATTGGCTTCTGATTGATTTGTGGTAACATTTTCATTATACTCTTGTAAAATTGTGTTATTGTTAAATTCATCAGCCTAATAAAACAATCAGAAAAAATAATGGCTTTAACTTCATGAATTAAACATAAGAATAGATTCTTACCATCACATGGAGAATTAAAACAAGGACCACAGAAAATTACTTATGTATGTATGTATGTATGTATGTATGTATGTATGTATGTATGTATGTATGTTATGGAATATATGCAGATACCTAGCATAAGTATGTCAGGGAAATCGTATGTTTTAGAAGTAACAAAATCTAATGTTCTCTCATATACACATATTACTCAAGGCTTCTTTGTATGTTGTTTGGGATCTTGGCAAGTTAGCTAACACATTTTTTTTTCTATTATTGAGTTCATTCTGTCTAGGAATAGGACAGCTGATATTTGTACAGTATTTATTTCTTGTAGACAAGGGGAGGGGTGGCTGAAATGAGCACAAAAGCTTCTCAAAGGCAGATTATTAAGCTAGCTTTCATGGAGATGAAAGTTTTAGAAAGGTTTTTATGGGAATATTACAAAGTTTTATAAAATAAAGATTTCTTCAATGAGACAACTATTTTACCTTCATTGAATGTTTTTTGAAAAGATGGTGAAATAGATGTTCAGTAAATTAATGGTCTAGTGCACATGAGAAGAAAGTGAGATACAAAAGTAATATATTGCAGAACCCTGTGGATATTTGTTTATATTTTTTAAAAGATGTTTATGAAAGATACGATTTTAGGACTTCATTACAGACTTATCATCATTCATGAAATGAAAAATTGAAAGTAAAACCATTAAGGAAATAAAAAGGCAATAAGAATAAGTAATCCCAAAGGTGCTTTTTCAAGAAGCAGCCTTTTGAAAAAGCACCTTTGGGACAATCATGACCTGGATGACAAAATCTCCATAGACAAAAAAATACTATAGTTATATTTGTATTGGTGACCATGACTGTGAGTTCTGATATTTAACTTAACATTTAGTCTATAGTTTATTCTAACAAGGATCCTGAACTGGACTTTGTTCTTTCATGGTGTTACAAATGAATTTTTGACCTAATCATACATTTTACCACCCATTATTTCCTGGCAATGTGAAATGATCATCTGAATTTGGCCTGGTACCACCATATATTATATTTCAGAAAGCATAAGTATTCAATTTCTGCTTCAGTCCTTGGTACATAATTCGCTATGGCTTCAAATGTTACTGTTCTTGCTCCTCAAGATGCTGTCTCTATAGAGAGTTCACACAAAATGAAATTGTCTTTTTATTACTATTAACTGTTGCTTATAATATTTTGTTTACTCTCATCACTATGAATTGAGAATGAAATTACTACTAGTTCCAAGTAGTAGTTCCAAGTAGTTTGAAGATACCTGCAACTGCTGAGGCCTGCCTTTATTTGGTCAGGTTACTTAGTGGAAATAAAAACAAAAAACATCCCAAAAGATTAAGCCAGATAGCACTATACAGAAACAAAAATACGATCTCTTCCATAGATATAGTAAAAAGTAGGCATAAATGCAGTACAAGAACAGTAATATTAGTATAATAAAAGTAATACTAATACTAGTGACAATTACCTACGTTAGTAGTAATCTCATTAAACAATTTTTTTTTTAAAAAAAATTTCCTGAAGAACTTTTGGTGATTATGATAGACTCCTTCAAACTGAACACAAATATAATTTCAGAACGACTGTCTGGCATAGAAATCTTGAGAAATATGAAATTTACTTTTAATGACTATAATGCATTTAATCTCATAATGCTGCATGAATTCGACAGGGCCAAAAGTGTTTTGCTACTGATTTCCGTTTGTACTCAGTGTCCCACGCATCTTGCTGCAAAGTCTAACAATAGTTAGCCAGCATTGATGGATTCTAGTTGACCTGATACTGTTTTTCTATTGTGGCAATGTCCTGGTAAAAACTTTCATGATGTTCATCACTGACTGCACCTAAAGTTTTGGGAAAGAAGTCCAGTGCTAAAAAGAAATCTTCAGTGACAAATTGCACTTCATGGTCTTGTATACTGTAAGGTGTTTGTCAACCAACTGAATGTAATTTGGTGCTCTGTAGCTGCCAAGAAAATTCTCAACAACATCCTTGAATGCTTTCCAGGTGATTTTCTCTGGTCCCACTAACAAATCTTTGAACCACTTGATGATGTATCTGATCTGTGGACCAACAAAAGTACCTTTCTTAATCTTGGCATCAGTTACTCTTGCAAACCTCTATCTCAAATGATGAAAACCTTCACCTTCCTCATTCATTGCTTTCCCAAAAATTTTCATCAGTTCATGTTTTATGTGAAGCAGAGGCAAAAAATATTTTTGTTGGGTCAGCAAGTGGTTCATAGGCCTCATTTTCTGTCCTAGAACTAAATTCTTTTGGAGGGGCCATTTCTTTGCAATGTAATGAGACTCTCTTGCACAGCTATCCTATTTGCATATGTAACAACAGCACATTTTATATCTGAGCTACATTCTTAGCAGCAGAGCCACTACTTTTAGATCTCCACAGATATTCCAGTTGTACTTGGTGTACTGGATTTGCTTCAAAAAGAGTTCCATGTTTTTGTGTGTTTCCTTTATGTGTGCAGCATAGCCAACAGGTACTGAAGAGTATACATTGCCATTGAATAAAAACAAATGCCATTTCTATAAAATGGTATTTGATAGGTTAAATTACAAGTTATTTTTTATGATTAGCAATCAAAGACCTATAAGATACACTCAAAAGTGTTCAGAAATCAAAATCTTGATGGGAAGAATAGAATAATTGACTTAAGCAATCTGGGGAGATTGGTCATATTGCTGATTGGACAGAAGTGACAAATAACCATCAAACTCCTTGCCAGGGTATTTGTTTAAAATGGGGAAAAAGGAAGTCATGTGAGATTCCCTGTGAACAGAGGAACCAAATAGCATTTGGGTCTATGGAATCATCTTCACAAGGGCATACACATTGCTACAGAGGGTAATGTATCCAATCTGTATGTATTACCCCCACTACAGAGGGTAATGTATCCAATCTGGCCAAGATGAAGGCCTGGAGAAATTTCAGCATTGGAATGGAGGAAAGAGAGGATGATGGCACAATTGGCACATTTTGAAAAATATACATGGACTTTGGAGTTGGCTAGTGGCATAGAAATACATATCCCAGATATCTTCCTGGCACTTTCAAACTGTAATGGGTAAGAAAGTATCTAAAGAGAGATCTGAAAACTAGAATCTGTTATCAGATCTTGTTAGCCAGGTTGATTTTAAATGATCTATGAAAACTTGTGGGGGCAGACCCATGGGAAATAAATGGAACAGTACCAAGCTCTGGCATCTACGGAAACCAAATCTTTCTGTAATGATAAAGCAGCATTCTGATATATCATGGAAATGTAAGAATAGTTTTGATAAATTTGAATTGGACAGCTTCCAAGATGCTGAACTTTATGAAACTACAAATCTGAATAACAAAAAGAAGCTGAGTGTTCCAAGTTAAGAAGGCTTGGAATTACACTCCAATATATCTATAATCTGCTCTACTGGGGTCTCATTTGCTGTTTTTCTGACCTTAAGTTGTGTCGTGCAAAAATAGACACTTTAATTATTTGATAATTTATTATTACAAGTTGTTCTTTTAGACAAAAGGAAGTCAATGCATGCAATGCTCTTTTATTCACACATTATTAGAGACAGACAAAGTTAATGCATCATGTACAAATAAAGCTGGAATTGTATGATCTTAACATTAGAGAGTGATAAATAGAAGATACAAGAGCCTTAATTAATTAATCAGCTACCATAATTACTATAGTGATACTAAAATAAGATAAAGTGAAGTGAAGTAAAGTAAAGAGACTAGAATGCACTCTTGCCTTTCTACTTTTGGGCTGGAATTGGCTCCAGAAAGCCCAGGGAAACAACTGACTCTCAATGAGGTGTTAGAATCTATAATCTGGATAAAAAGGAACAGTGTGCATTTTATCCATTTTGGATCCCCGTGGCCTCTCCCTTGGAATCAAAACATACAAAAGCTGCAAAAAAGGTGTCTTTGGACAGTAAGATGCATTTTTTTAGCTAAATGGTGAAGAACCAAACCATGACCCAATATTGAATTGTTCCTCTAAATCTTGCCTGCTCCTCAGCAAAGATATTTTCACTTTGGACCCAATCCAATAGTTTCAAATAAGCATTTTTCTTATTGTAGTAAGCTAACGGTCTGTAATTGGTAGAATGTATCCTTTGTTCTTATAGAAAGGAATAATAATGACCTAATTTCCCTTGGAGGGAAACTGCTATACTGTTAAGTAAGGGGTCCTTGGTGCTCTCTGGGCTTGCTTGTTTTCTTGCAGACATTTCATTTCCAAATTAGGTAACATCATCAGTGCTAGTAAGGGGTGCAATTTTCTGTCAGTTTATATTCTAGTGGTTTGCCTGTCAGTGTTGGTGGGGGTGGTGTTAGAGATTCTTTGGTTGGGCTGTTTGGTGTTGGCTTCTTTGGCATTTCTTGATTGGAGCAGTTTATTGATTGTTGGTCTGATGTTAACCTTGGAGTTAATTCTATGCTGATCTGGATGCTGATTGCTGGTGGAGGTTGTAAATTGTTAAGTAAATGAAGCAACTAGCAATAAGAATGGCCATTTTCCCCCCAGTACTAACTCAGAAGGAATAAAATTACCTCCAAGAGATTTTCCCAGATTTCAACTGTATGTTGAGATCCTTAACTTCATCTATAAACACAGGTGACTATTTCGGAAGAATATTATGATGGAGGTCCACTACTGGATTATTTGGTAGTTCTAAGAGGAAAGTGCTCTGAAAGTAATTCTCCCAAATATTGTCAAGTACTTGACAGATGGAGTCTGAGTGTCTACTGATAAAAGAGCAGTTAACTAGGTGCCACAGCCAGCCAAGAGTCTTAAGCTAAGCTGCTGCAATTAATTTTTCCTAATCCTCTCATTTCTTAGATTTTAAAAGATCTTATGCTTTCTGAGTGATTGAAAGCAACTTAATGCATTGTCAATTCAAATATATATATATATACTGCAGTGAAAGGAGCCTTCTTTGCTTTGCAACAAGCTTTGGATCTGTTGATTGATTGTTTGCTTATAGGACTTTTATGACCACTTAGTTCATATGACGATTTTAGGCAGCACACAAGAATCCATAAAAACATGGTTAAAATAAAATTACACCTCCCCCCATGTGCTAGATTAAATGTCCTTGTAATTCAATCTCCATTCTAGGCCCACATGAGAGGGGGTAAATAGCAGATTGATGGGAATCAAGATCATGGGATCAAGATCAAAGTTGAAGGAGGAATTCTGAACATAACAGAGAAGACAAATTTCATGCCATGTCGAAGATAATTTATTCTGAATGCATCTTCTTTTTGTAGCCTGAAGAGGAGAATGAGTTACAACTAGAAACTAAATAGTTGCTTTAGGATTCAGCCAGCAAATCAGAAGTAGCCCTTGATTTATGACTACAATGGGGACCAGAACATCTATTGCTATGTGAATCACACCCAATTTGGTGCCCTTTCTTGCCATGGTTGTTAAGTGAATCATTCCAGTCATTAAGTGAAGCACACAGTCATCATGTGAATACAGCTTCTCCCATTGACTTTTCTTGTTGGAAGCTTTCTGGGAAGGACATAAATTGCAATTACATGACCCCAGGTGGTTGCAACCATCATAAATCCATGCCGGTTGCCAAGGGTCCAAATTTTGAACACATGACTTCAGGAATGCTGAAACAATTGCAAGTTGAGGCCGTTAATTGCCTTGATGACATGTCCTCCTTTCTTTTCTTCATTCTCATGATGTATTCATTACTAACATTCTTGACTTCTTGGGTGTGCTTGATATCAGCTTGATTGATGCCCAGGTATTTGCGGTTATCGTCTTCATCCAGATCTTGATGTTATTTCCATACATCAGAGGTGTCAAACTGGAGGCCCATCCCAGCTCCGCAAAGGGAAAAAAAACATCGCAACACATCACGTGACGGCAACGTGATGCGGCAAGTTTGACACCCACGCCATACATTTCTTCAGTTTTCAATATTTTTCTGCTCTTGATGATATGGGTGGCACATATCTGCCACTTATTTGGAATAAAAAAATTAAGACAATAATAATAATAATAATAATAATGTCTAATGTGGCCTTTGAATATAAGCTATTGTTTTAAGAGCTTTTACTGAGACAATCCCTTTTAGCTTTCTAGAAATAATGGGCATTTTTTTAGTTGGCACACTGATTGAATATCTTTTGTGACTTTCTAAATTATTCTTAATTATAAAGGCTGCATCCCTAGTTACAATTTACAGCTTCATTTCATATAAGATTTCTCTTCATTTAGGTTGCTCCATCCATTTATCTACTTTATTTGTTACTTCAGCCACCCATAAAGTTTAGGACAAGCAGCTTATCTTTTTTATAGTTCTTTGGTGGGGGGGATGAGCAAAGTGGAGACATGAAAGGGGTAGATTTAAGGGTTGAATACGTGGTCTGTTCAATCATCAGGAATATAATTTAAACATGTGCCCTTTATGAAATGAGAAGATCTTTGAAAAAAGCTGCAGAGGAAAAGGAGCACAAAATCCATTTGGTCTTTCAAGGACTCAGCTCGGTACACAAATCCCTATTTAAAATATATAATAATTTAAAACTAACAGTTATAATTTTCACCACATAAATGAGGGACTGATGATGTACCCCTCTGTTGTTTTTTTACTTTTTAAAAAAGTCTGACAAACACATTCTAAGGCTAAATGTTTAAAGTTTAATTACTTTCCCCAAAGATTTGTCTTATCTTTCTCCTACTCTTCTAGGTAGATTTCTTTCACAAAAATCAGCTTTTAGATGGCTGCATGATGTTTCTTTTATCATGACATTTACTGCACACTTTCTGTTTTCTGTCTGCTTCGGCAGTTGTTTTACTCCTCTCTTTCTATATATCAACACAAGAAATAGTTCTGGAAGAATATTTTCACATTGTCCAGCTATATGAACATAAATCTGTGAACATTAATTTTAGTGAGAAGAGTTCAGAAGTAACTTTGTATTCATTTTCTTGTTCCTCCTGTGCTTAAAAAAAGCAAAGAAACCTAGAGATTGAATTAGAAAGTTTAGCAATCTTGCTTCAGTGTGGTGTCAGGATGACAGTTCTTGTCAATTTAATCAATAATAATAATAACAACAATAGTAACAATTACAGATAGGAATGTGGCATGCTGACAAATAGAATCCCATCATCATTTTAATTTCCCAGAATGCCTCTAGGCCTGAAACTAGCCTCACAAGTTTGATGTAATCACTTGCCCAGAAAAAAGAAAACATTAAGTAAGAGTAAGACAAAGTATCTTGTAATTAAGAGAAAACAGATAGCATTCCAGTAAATTGATGATGAACCCCAAACTAAGCAGGTATTCTGTGAATGAGCAGGCCTTCTCAAGCAGCTGTTTTGTGATAGTACCTACATATTCCAAATTAATCAGAAAATAGGCTGGGGGTTCCTCATTCTCATTAAGGCGAAGCTTAGTTGAAAATCTTTGGGTTGAAAAACAGGAAGAATTTTTTTCTGTGTAGGACTCCGCTATGCCTACTGAAACCTTTAGGGCACATATGTACTTAAGGGTTGCCCATGACTACTTAGGCTATTGCTAAACCAGTTGAAGCCTCTCAATATCTTCAAGGAATATCTGGTAGAGTTTATTGCAATAATCCAGATGAGAGGTTATCAAGGTAGTTGATTCACCAGGTGCTTCCTGTAACACTCAGAAAGGGCAGGGGTTCAAAGAACAGGCGAAGAGGACAGCATCCTAACCACTTCCTTGTGGATCACAGATCAAAACTCATCATAGATAACATTAAAAGGGGGTAACCTAATTACCATCAAGGATTATGCTTATGAGGAGTCAAGGCTTCAGTAAATCTGTGTGATTTTATAACTGATCACAGTGGCCAAGTGGGAGATCACCTATAGACCTTTTCCACAAGGAAATCACTCTAAATAAGCCCTTGAATAATAGCATGCCAACAAAGTAAGAGAGGAGAAGTAAGCATTCACTGACTTCCTTATCACCACGATTTAGACTTGACCATGTTTGGTCAGATTCACTTCTTGTTTTTGTCCACTGCCATTCCGGCATAATTTATGTTGCTTCTTTTTCTAAAGAAACCCATAAAACTAACACACCAACTAGGATTACCATCAGAAAATAGCTGTTGATTGAGCAAAGCTGACAAGTACCTAATGCACTACCTATTGTCAATTGTGCATTAGGCCATGGACAGAATTGCCTACTAGAGAGTTGGGAAACTCCCCAGGACCTTTTGGAAGTCATTAGGCATCTAGGGTAAACTATCTACATGGAGTCCACCACCATCTTTGGAATCACTGGTGGCTCTCAACTGTAACCTGATCAGGACCTGATCTGACCATGGCGATGGGCAGGTCAAAATCCCAGAGGGAGGTCTTTAAGAGATGAAACTGATAGCAGGTTGAAAATAGGCGTGCACGATCTGTTGTGAGATAAACCTGTTTTTTTTTTAAATGAATCTTAGATTTAAGACATAAAATCTCAATATTTCATATTGAATCACCTAATAAATTACTTGCACAGTTAATCTTTAGCTATAATATTTTAAAGGAAATGACATTTAGCAAGTTCTATCTCATGTGCCAACAAAGATGAATGGGCCTTTGGTGTTCATTGTGCCATTACTTTTCTAAAAGGCCATTTGCATTTTTGGAACAAGTCAACTATATCTCTGTAATTTTCCATTTCCTAGTACATAGTTGTGATAATGAAACACCTTATGCTCCAGACACATAACAATCTTAGTTACATCATCATTTGACCTTGGTATTCTGTCTTCCATGAATCTATTGCCAGAACCAATTAGTACAGTTATTAATTGTTTTTAGAGCATATTGAGCAGAAATTTAGAATTCAAAGACTCATCTGGGGTGAGTCATTTTTAGAATGTGTAATGTTACTATATCTATCTAGTTATCTCAGGATTGCCTATTCTGACTGGCACAGCAGCTGACCAGAATTTCAAGTACAAGTTTTCTCTATCACCTACTAACTGAGCCTGAAGAAGGCTGAGTTGAAACTGGATCTTCAAAGACATCTGTATGGGTTTACAAAGCCATTCTAATGATGTAACTGAACAATAGACATTCTTTTGGGTCCAAAGGTTGCATTTAAATTGTACATAAAGATGATAGACAAGACTTGAGGCTCTGCAAGTCAATTCAGAAAATTATAAATTCATTAGGCATCAGAAAATGTATACTGTAGGTTAGCCTTACTAGGGAGATTCCAGGATATTTGAAAGTGTATATATCCATTTTTAGAAATGGAAACACCCACCCTTTCTTGTATGTATGTATGTATGTATGTATGTATGTATATATATATATATATATATACATACATACATACATACATATACACATACATACATACATACATA
>JANHJO010004744.1:72308-85525 GCA_032468235.1 Pseudoxyrhopus heterurus | reverse complement strand
AGTGCACCAGCGTGCCTACCGTCCCTGTCCTACTGTTACCCTTAATTACTTATTTATAATTCTTGTTCATGTTCTATATTTTTCCACTTTTATATGACTATGTATGTTTTTGACAAAATAAATAAAAAAATAAAAAAATATTTAGTCCATTTTATTTCTTCTTTTCAGATTGCACCAGACGGGCAGGGGGAAAGATCCTTGTGCACTGCGAAGCAGGGATTTCTCGCTCTCCCACCATCTGCATGGCTTATCTGATGAAAACAAGAAAATTCCGCCTGGAGGAAGCATTTGACTATATCAAGCAACGGAGGAGTCTGATCTCACCAAACTTCAGTTTCATGGGGCAGCTGTTGCAGTACGAGTCAGAAATTTTGTCTTCGGCTCCTAGCCCTCCTGTTGCGTCTTGCAAAAGGGATGCGGTGTCTTTCTTCACAGAAGAGCTGGCTCTGAGCAAAAGTTTTCCCTTTCCTACCTCGGTTTTGAATTCAGTGCCCCTGCACTCACCTGTCCATCCACTAACGTTGAACTCTATTGCTGCAAATTCCTCATGCTGGGCCCTCTTGGGAACAAGAGACAGTACAGTTCCATGAGGTGAGGTGATGACAACAAGACATTTCATCTATACGCAATACAGAAGCCCTTATTTATTTCATTCTGTTCCAGACACTGGAATGACTGTCTACATCAGAAGGGAAAATATGCTTTTATGTTGAGATGGAGTGGAGGGTGAGTTTGGTGCATTGAAGCTCAGGCCAGCTATGCAATTTGGAGTTATCATGTGCTAAATTTAGCAAATTCCAGGTTTTAGGCTCAGATAATCTGAGGACTCTACTTAGAACTTGGAGATATTGTTCCCAGAAGTAAATGCCCCTCATTCTGGATAAGAACTTCAGTTCTGTAGTTCCTGGGTAGGTTACTGTTTTGAAAGAATAAATTTCTTCAGAGGATAATGTATGCATATTTATGAGTGTTTTAAATAATTTCTGAAATAATAATATTTGTGCATTCACTACTGTACATCCAGACCTTGCTGGATAAGAAAGAACCACATTTTTTAAAAGTTACTCAGACCTGTCTGATTGCTTCTTAGTTCCTGCCTCCTTCCCTCTCTTTTAATTATAGACATGCGTTGAAGTGTAAGCAATAAACAGCTGTGTCAGGAAAAAAAGCTGTAACAAAAAGCACAATTTACAAAAGAGCAAACCTTGATATTACTTGGTGGTGGCAAAAATGTGAATGCTTGCCTTTTTTTCTTTCTTTTGTGGGTTCCGAAAAATGTCATAATCTGCCATGTGCAAGTGAATTAGAAAGCTGGAGAAACAAATGCCTCTCCTTCCCCTTTGCACCGATCAACCTCCATTATTTTGTTGGTGTATTACAGAGTTCAAGGTTAAAATTGGACCCTTACTTGAAAGCCTCTGCTTCATGCTGTTCTCAGCAGAATGAAGTAAATTCGGGAGATAATTTCTAGTTACTAAAGCTGCAAAATCATGAGGATTTCATACCTCATTCTCCAATTCAGTCCAGTTAGAGCTGAGTTTTCATCTGACGTGCTTCAACTGTTTTAACTATGATTCCTGTTATCATGAGCCAGGATGTCAAGGGGATAACTTGGTGTATTTTATTCCTTACTCTACAAAATTGCTCTTTTTCAAAAGACAGTGCATTGATTTTGTCATAATGCTACATGACTATGTAACACAATTATAACACAGCTTGTTTGTTTTTCACAACTTGAGCATACCCACCGTGTCTTAGCATTATAACATGGGCTCTATGAGCCATTTGGTAATACGGTAAACCATGGTTTGAAAAATCTTATCTTAAAGTTGATGTGTGAACAGAGCCATTTTCTTTCCTATATTTCATTGTTCTATAAGAGACATTCAGAACATCCTCCTTCAGGCATTATTCTTCATATACTACTAGAAAGCCTTAGCAGTTGTAGAAGTGGCAATATAGCCTACCTTTCTTTTTGTCTACCTTAGCCACCAAATAACAGATTAGCAGGGTGATAGCTAGAACTAGCTATTCAAAATACTGTATTGCCAAATTCCAACCTGCCTGAATTAACAAGGGGGACAGTGGATGGACTTCCTTGTCCTCAAGGCTTAGTTGAAGACTGGACTGCCTATATAGTGTTTACAGATTCATTCTAAGGTATTTGTTCTGGATATCTGGTGACAGAAAGCCCAATGTTTCACAATGAGGTTTGACATGATTCAGAAGGGTAAACTGTGGCAAAATAATTGCATGTTAGTCACTGGGTCATATGTAAGACATAGCTAGTGGGCTGCTAAAAGAAAAGAAATTGCTGTATGTAATATCTGACAGGCATACTCTTAAGGTCTTGATTTTTATTGATTGAACTGGCAAATGATGTCAAAGCAAGTATTGTAACTGAACAGACAATCCCATAGCAAATTGTTACATAAAGGACAGTTTTGGAATTTCTAACTTTGTTCTGTGAAAATGTATTTTTCTTTGTACATTGAAATTTGAATTTATGTGTTTTTAGATTTTTTTTTAATCGGTGGGGGGAGAGAAGAAAGACAGTCTGAAAAACAATAAATCTACCAAAGTGTTTTTCAATTGAATGATAATCCTTCCTGAATGACATGTGGGCTGGTGTTCCTTGTGTTGATTTTTTTCATTTCACATTCCTGCCTATGGAATTATTTATTTCTTAGCAAACGGGACTAAAACAAAAACAGGCAACCTGTATATTTAGTGTGTTCCCTGCAGATGGCTCCATGATCTGCTGTGGCTTTGTCCTGTCAGTATTACTTTTTTCTAAATATGGGAAAAGGCAAGAATTGCTTAGAAAACTTGTGAATGTGAATGAAATCATTTTTAAATAAAATATTTAAAAAATGTTTTGTTCCACAGATTGCATGCAGTAGCAGGTATTTTGTGAAGATACTTGAATTCGGTTTCTGCGTGCATTTTTTTTCTAAAGGACTGACATGCTGACAAAGAGATGAAACTAACAGAGCAGTAGTGGGATATAAATGAATTTACTCTGAAGGAGAGGAAGTGTGTATGTGTCAGCCCTCCCAGGTAAAACAAACAGGAAACATGAGCAGATGGACTAATTGTACTTAATCATCAGACTACATTTACAGAATATTTCAGGTCTAAAAATAGAAATCTCCCACTGTCACTTTTAATAACAGTGGGCTTTTCCCCTCTTTTATCTGACCATTCACTAGGCAGCATCTCTTCCCCTCATCCCTCCAGCACTAATACCAGTACAATATGTTAACTAAACATAATATGTTGCCTTTAAACAACAGGGTGCAAACCTTTTTTTGTGCTAAAGGCTACATTGATCTTTAGTATGTCAGAGGTTGCTTTCCAATAAGTGGAAAAGGCTGGGATATAACATAAATTTCCATTCAAATTATATTAATTCAATATATGTATAATTATTGTAATTAATAAACCACCATGAGTTGGCTTTGTTACAATGTGATCAACAAATAAATAATATCAGTCTCTTTGCCATTAATCATATCTCCCATCCATCACATTAAAAACTGTAATCTGACAATAACTTTTGAAAGAGATTTGGGATTGTTATCAAAGATTGGAAAGATATACTGATCAAGTCAAGTTCAGCCCTCTTCTTCCAATTAAATCAAACTGTTAATTAGCAGTTCCAGATGTATTAATATCATGGGTGCATTTCCAGCATGCTAGAATAACAATTAAGAAAGGAACAATAATCTGAAAGATACAACTCCCACCTCAAAATTAGCATTTTTAAGATTTTTTTTCTTGCAGAAATGTACCTACCTGTGTGTGTATGTGTGTGTGTGTGTGTGTGTGTGCACACGCACACACACCTTTGAGTCAGTCTTGATTCCCAATGATAGCTTGGAATAGTCTGCAGTTTTCTTAGCAAGAGTTCAGAAGTGGTTTGCCTTATCCATTTCAGATTTCAAGTTTCTGGGTTCTATAATCTCCCAGATCTTGAAATGCACACTTAACATTAGAACCATCATTAAAAAGGCACAATAAAGAATGTTCTTACTGTGTCAACTTAGAAAGCTCAGGTTGCCCAAGGAGTTGCTGATACAGTTCTACAGAGGAATTATCAGATCTGTCATTTGTACTTCTATAACTGCCTGCCTACAACTGTTTGCCACAGCAACCAAAGAGGACAGGTACAAATTTCAATGGATAGTTAGGACTGCAGAAAAAACAATTGCAACCAGCCTGCCTACTATTGGGGACCTGTATACTGCACGAGCTAGAAAGAGGGTTGAGAAAATAT
Organism: Pseudoxyrhopus heterurus; assembly: GCA_032468235.1. Lineage (NCBI taxonomy): Eukaryota > Metazoa > Chordata > Lepidosauria > Squamata > Pseudoxyrhopus > Pseudoxyrhopus heterurus. Next base: position 81,246 of record JANHJO010004744.1, on the reverse strand, counting down.
CTACAGCCCCCTCACATCCTGGACATATAAATGCATATGGATTCTAACATTTGGCATCTGCAGCAGAAGCGAGAACAAAAGAGAACATACGTGATAACATCATAATGGGAATGCCCCAACTCCTGTATCATCAGACATAAGGAGCCAAGTATATAATGAAGGCATTTGCTTGTCAACATCTCTGTGCACATGCTATCATTCTGGCACCAATTTGATTTCTTGCAATTCACATACTTTCTTAGAAAATAAAACTTAGAAAATAAAATAAGGCGAGTCTTTTGTTTGAGAGTCTGCAAGAAAAGCCATAATCTTGGTAATGGGGGCACCTTTGGTAAACCTGAAAGATCAGATAAGGGACAGATTGTCATGTGATCGCTGGGGTCAACAACGATAGCATATAATCAACTAACCAATGCACCCTCCCTGTTATTCTCTAGTTTTTTCTGCTATTGCAAATCTATGGGGGGGAAATAGTCCCTGAAGTGAAAAATCCTGGAATGATTGTAAACCAAAACACTGTGTATTATATTGAAAACACATTGTTCAAACACCCAAGAAACAATGGATGGAAACTAATCAATGAGAGAACCAACTTAGAACTAAGGAGAGATTTCCTGACTCTGAGAACAATTAATCAGTGGAAGGGCTTGCCTCCAGAAGTTATGGATGCTACTGGAGGTTTTTAAAAAGAGATTGGACAACCATGTGTGTGAAATGGAATAGGGTTGACTGCTTGAGCAGAGGGGTGGACTAGAAGATCTCCAACATCTCTTCCAACTCAGTTATTCTGTTATCTAAACTAGCCCCACAGAATAATACTTAGCTTTGTAGTGACCTAAAAGTATTCAAAGCGTTTAAAATATCTGTCCAAGCATCTTTCTATCTCAGTAATATACTGGCATTGCAAGATCAAATATTTCAGCTGTTCTTAAATAGATTTTAACTGGTTTGTTACTTTTATTACTTTTGTCCTACTGTTTTGTACTGTACTTACTTTGGTTCTGTTTGCTGTCCTAAGTACTATAGAAGAAGCAAGGCAGGGCACACACTACATCACCGGTGTCAAATTGGTGGCCCAGGTCAGATGCATCACGCACAGGCCACACCCACCCCAGCTCAGCGAATGGGGGAAATGTTGCAAAACGTCACGTGATGGCAGCGTGACGCCACAAGTTTGACACCCGTGCATTACATTATAAAAATGTATTATTTCTCTGTGGCAGTGGGAGAGCTGACCAGAAACCATAGACGTCCTGTTTTTGGAAACTATACTTTACCCAAAAGATAATTAATGTAGTTCAACAGATATAATTATATCTGCTAATGCTCTTTTTCTTCCCTGATTTTCTTTTCTGGATTGATGCTTACAGGATGGGAGCAGATGCCAACTCATTCCTTGTATTGGCAAAAAATATTTAACCACTGAAATGGGGAAGTTAACCTTTGGGCAGGGCAGTGTTGCCACCAAAGTTGCACAGTTCACTTCTCTGACATTTGTGCTCTAGTACACTGCCAGCTTGTTATGAAACATGACTAATTTCTCTAAATAAGGCATAGGAATCTAGTTTGGGAAGGAGTTGAATCACTCATGTCAATCAAATAAGACACTGAAGTTCTCAATTTCAGTATCCTTTTTTAAAAAAATGTCTGTATTGTGAAATGATGAAACTGGTTCTTTCATTTTATATTACTCAGCTATTTGGCAGACTGTTTTATTTATTTATTTATTAGTTGTATTTGTATGCCGCCCAACTCCCAAAGGAGTTGGTTATGAGATAAACTCCATTCCTCCATTACCAGTAATAAGGAGTGTCTTGTCTGCAATTTCTAAAAGCAGAAACTGTAGATACACACAAAAAAGCCTTAAGTGTATTTACTCCAGAGACACAGTTCCAATCATATTTCTCCTCCCACTCCATTTCACCATCAGGAAGGTTTACAGAAACTGCTTTAAATCTATCTCCTTAATCTCGGGTGTCGAGATACTACAAAAAGGGAAAACTTGTGTATAGTAGCATGTTCATTAGATTGCAGAAGTGCCAATTCCAGATATTTTAAATAAGTCCTACACAATATTCCATGGGCAGAGCTCATCAATTAAAAGAGAGTGTGGGACATTGGACATTTCTCAGAAATAAGACACTCTACGTACAATTACACCCTATTCCAAATAAAGGAAAAATGGAGAACAGCTCAGGAAATGATTGTAGACCCATAAAAAGAGTGAAAAGTGGCATGCTTAAGAAATGGAAGATAGGTATAATCACCAAGAAGATAAGCTATTAAGTACAGGTAGTCCTCGACTTACAACCACAATTGAGCCCAAAGTTTTTGTTGCTAAGTGAAACATTTGTTAAGTGTGTTTGCCCCCATTTTATGACCTTTCTTGCCACAGTTGTTAAGTGAATCACTGTTACTGTTAAATTCATCAAACTTGTTAAGTAAATCTGGCTTCCCCATTGACTTTGCTTGTCAGAAGGCCACAAAAGGGAATCATGTGATCCCGGGACACTGCAACCGTCACAAATATGATCCAGTTGCCAAGCATCCAAATTTTGATAATGTGATCATGGGGATGCTATAATGGTTGTGTGAAAACTGGTCATAAGTCCTTTTTTTCAGTGTAGTTGTAACTTTGAAGGTCACTAAATGAACTGTTGTAAAATGAGGATTACCCATAGCTGGGTACTAAAACTCTAGAGGAAATAAAGTTTTCAATAGAAAGTACAGAAATAAAACTGGCTTTGGGAGATTTTTCAGCAGTTAGAGGGAGAAAAAGAAAAGCTTGGACCTCCTGTATGATCACCTTCTGGACTTCCAGAAGGTGATAGGATGGTAACGTGGAACAGGGAAAGGTCTTAATCTTGTTAATTTTCCAAAGAAAAACAAACTCCAAATGTTGTATGCAGAACAATTGATACAAGAAACCAATGAGAAACCAAACTAAATAAAGAGACAGCAACCCTAGAGTACTATTAACAGAATTAAATCTCCATGATTAGATCAGTTACACCAGGGGTGTCAAACTCGATTTCATTGAGGGCCGCAACAGGGTTGTGTTTGACCTTGGGGGCCGGGTGGGCATGGCCAGCTCAACATCACTCGTATCAGGGGCAGCTTGGTAGCCTGAGAGCTCTGTCAGTGAAAACGGAGCTCGGGAAGCTGCGACGGCCTCCTGCAACCCTCTGCCAGCGAAAACGCAGAGGTTTTTGATCATTTTGAGACGTAATTCACTCCTCAATAAGTCATCTTTAGCCACTCACGCAGCTATAGACTTCTTTGATAATGGAAATTTTCAAATGCATAAAAACATTAAAAAAAACCATGACAGGATAACAAATAGGCATTAGGATGGTGAGAGACTTAGTTCATGTTGTGTCGTTAATGAAATATCAATAAATTCATAGTAAATCAGACACTCAACATACTATACAGACACCAAATTTCTGCAGTGATCTTCCTTTCATATATATACCTAGGACAAAGCAATTATCAGGAATATTTGCTTATAATAATATATGAAGTGATGAATTTAATGAAATAATGTGTATCAAATATTATCAATTATCATTACCATATTTTTCAGACTATAAGATGCACTCCCCCGCAAAAAAAATGGGTGGAAATGTCTGTGCGTTTTATAGAGCAAATACGGGCCTGTTTTTGGCCTCCCGACCCCTCCGCGTGTCCCGTTTTTGCCCTTGCTGGCATTCAGAAGCATTCTGCAGCCCAAAAACAGACCCATTTTTGGCCTCCGGAGTGCGGAGGCCTCCGCGGGTCCTGTTTTTGCCCTCCCTGGTGTCCAGAAGCATCTCCCAAACCCTCTGCATGTCCCATTTTTGGCCTCCCCAATGCCGAGGAGGGCAAGAATGGGATGCGCAGAGGCAAAAAAACTATTTTTTCTTGTTTTCCTCCTCTAAACCTAGGTGCATCTTATGGTCCGGTGCGTCTTATAGTCCAAAAAATACAGTATATTGTTGTAGAGAGCAGCACCAAAAGGAGATTCTACATATCATTCAAGTAATGTAGGATATGTATTGTGTTTAACAGAATACTAGTGAATATGCAACTACTTCTAAGATATTATACACCACAAAACATTTCATCCAATCCACTTATTCTTCTAAAAAAAAAAACCAGAATGGCAATGCACATGAACTTCAACGTATCTGTGGTAGAAAGTAGTGGTGCACAAAACAGTTTGAATCAAAAACAGTTATTTCACATTTGAAACAGATTTCTTGAGTTGACCAGAAGTGTCCCAAATATTCTAATATTGTCCCAATCTTTCCAAGTTTATATTCCAAGAACTGAAACAGCTGGTTTAAATTTTATATCATCTAAAAACAGACTATTTAATATTTGTTAATTTTCATAATGGTTACAACAGTACTACCTTCTGTTAAGGGAAGAATAGTTATTTTGAGCTCAACACATCTTAATTCAAACGTTTTGGGATCACCAATATAAATCTGTATTCTATTTAAAGAACTAACTTTTGGCTATATCTTTCTTCTCCTCATATATTGTGTACCTCAAATCAAAAAGCAGCAGTAAACAGTTCCAACACTGGCTTTATTGCCTCTGCTGAGCAAATGTATTTTAGCATCTCTGCAGTTAAATAAGCAGAAGTATCTATATTACTAAGATCTAAGGAACTGACAAGGTTCAGCTCACTAAATCAACCATGCTGTTTTATAGCTTTGTGTGGCATATTTTCAGCCAGTTCTGACAGGTTTGGGAGAACCAGTAGCAATAATTTTGATTGGATCGGAGAACCAGAAAATACCTCTGATTGGCCGACCGCATAGCCACGCCCGCCATGCCACGCCCACAGAACCAGTAGTAAAAAAATTTGAATACCACTGGGTATATATGCTGTGGAACATGCTTTGGGGAATTGACCAAGAGTCCTGTCCTAGAATAGCAGGAAGAAAGTAGTTTTGTTCTATTTGCTACGAAAGCCATAGGGACCTTTGACAGTTCTGACTATCCCCGACATCTAGCAAATATACATGTTTGATTTTTTAAATGTTCCTTGGGAGGTTACCCAAGGTAACCTGGAAACTGAAGAGGAGCAGAAATTAAACTAGGGAGATTGCAAGGACATGTTATTGAGAAAGGAAACAATGAAGATTTCGAAGCAAGTTTCTGTCTTATTTGACTCAAAAGGTCAGGAAGAATGAGAGGAGTCTGTGGATATTAGTCATAGGATGACAGTGCCTTCTTTCACTGTTGCTTTTCAGCAATGGCATTTAAAATATGCTGCCTTTGATTCTGCGGTACTAAACAATCATCAAAATGAGTAACTATTAAGGTAGTAGCTCATTCTCATGAATTCGTCTATACCCTTTTATAAATTTGTCTGGCCATTGCTGTATCTAAGCACAATTTGCACATAAATGTTTTATACAGTTGTATTTTCTGTTTATTAGATCTGAATTTTCCCAGACAGTTTTACTGGGTGATTTTTGACTTCGAACAGTGTGAGAGTGGAAGAAAAACATCTGCATATCCACATTTTCCATATCAACTAGAGCTGAAGGAACTCACTGTCAAGGCAGAAGAAAAACACAGGTTTACATGGAAGCTTTACTTTTTTTTTCAGGATTATAGTAAAAAGAGTTTTTGGGGAGCTATCTCTAAATGTGGATTTGGATTCATATTGTGCAGCAGCAAACTATAAGTGTCCATGGAGACAAGTATGTTGTGGAAGTCATTACCCAAAGTGGTTTTTTAAAAATATTTTTAAAAGCTTATAAAGTCAACTGGCCATTCTATGACTAGCGGCTGGGACAGAATTTCCATCTCCAAGAGAAAAATGAATCTCAAAGAGATGAGCAGCCATGATTAGAGAGTTGTCATCTTAGTTTCAAGGGAATTGAAAGGGCTTTAAGGATTTCTCTTCCATCCTCTTGGAAGAGAGGGTACTGAAGATAATGGATACTGAGGATGATTTTCAAACCATGTCAAATTTTCTTCAACCAGGTGCAACCTTGATAAGTTGGGCTACATCACCTAGAATTCCTTGCCAGCATGGCCATTTATGGCTGTTGTCAATACATCTGGGGAAAAACTGCTTGAGGAAAAAAAAGTAATCCTATCACCATTCCACAATGCACTACTGATTGACAACATAGTACTGTATATGAGCTAACTACCAAACAATGAGGCCCCAAGCATTGATACCATCCCACAGAATTGCTGATGCTTGTACCACTACAACCATCAGACCCTTATACCAGAAAATTTGGGAAATGAACACATGCCCACAGGATTGAAAACTATTAGTGTTCGTTCCATTGGCAAAAAAGGGCATCTTCAAGGATTGCTTCAATTACCACACAACTGGTCTCACACTAGTAAGATTCTTCTTAGTATCACACAACATCTAGAACTATTGAAAGAGAATTACAGTACTCAATGTTCATGCTGGATTCATAAGAGGTCATGGCACTCATGACCATATTGCAAATCTATGCTAGATCATGGGAAAATCTCAAGAACATCAAAAAAAACCCATCTACATCTGCTTTATTGACTACAAGAAAACCTTAAATTCATCACTTGTGGGGGCCATCACAACTGATGAAGTTTCTTGGATGAGAAACGAAACATTTTGTTCTTCTTCCACAAGGGAAAAATCGGTCCAGTTGCCTTTTGAAAAAGCATCTTTGAGACTTGAAGCTAAGTATTTGTGTAGTCTAATTTCTGATGTTAAATCTAGCAGGTAATTATTGGAACCACTTGTTACCTTAAACTAGCACAATCTCTACTGTACATCTTGTTCAAATACAGTTAATGCTATACTGAAGGCTCTCATTGGCCCATAACAGGCAGGCTTTTTAACTCAATAAACATACTGTATACTTAATCTGCATGGAGAAAATCTTAGGTGCATCTGCAGTTAAAGGAATCAGACAACAGTGCTCTATGCCTAACTCTATTCTTCGTTCTCAAGTGGAGTTGGGTTGTGTTAAATAAAGAGTTTGCCTTGCCTAGAAGAAAGAATACTGTTTTGATTTTATTTAAAACAAAGTGAAAAATTCTGTGTATTGAAAAATATCAACCATCCATCTATACTTTATTGTACTATTTTGATAAATAAAGGGAGGAATACTGATTATAATTTGCACACACAAGATTGCTAGAAAGATAATGGAAAACAATAATTATACACTGAAAGAAAATGATTTAAAGCATAAACAATTAGGTTTCTTAAAAAGCTTCATAACAATAAATGTTATGAACAAAATAAATTCTGCCATAGTTTCCTCCCCTTTAATTGGGATTCCATGAGCTTAGAAGCAAGAAAATCTAAGCTTATATTTCTCACTGATTCACAAAAATAACAAGACTACTTCCTGTTTGCCATATAGCTGTTAATAGCTAAAAAGCCTACAGAATTCTAGAATACCTGCTAATAGCAAGTCTTTTAACAAAAGATCATGATATGCAGAGTAACAGTGTTTAAATTGATTAAATTAGTTTTACCAATTTTACCAAGATATTACCTAGATATGCTTTAAGAATTATTACCCAGAGATTTTTTAATGAGATAAACACCTAATAACTTTATTGGCAGTAATCTCAGTATAAACTATGTTAAGGGTACTTTGTGATATAAAAGGCCTACACAAAAAAGAAATAATTGGCCCATATCTACTGTTAATTGTAGAAAAGACAGGAAGCAGACAATTATGTTCTGAGCAAACCTAATAAGAAAAGAATTAGTTGCAAATATTGTAATATACAAATTGATTTTTCTAATAATTACATTTCTATGATGAGATGCTGTCAAGATGAAAATTCTATTTCCTCTTGTAAATTTTCTTCCTGCTGTTTTTACATGTTGGATCTAATATTACTGTAATTTATTTAATTTACAGTTAACAATTATTCCTTTTTCCTTCAGATTATTTTGTGACTTCATTAGCACTCAGTCGGCATGCTATTTTTGCTATAGTACCTACAGTTGGTCTTAGTTTTAGTTTTCCATCTGCTAAACAGAAGACAGATGGAGTTCTGTGAAGATTCAGATGCTGTTCTAGTACTACTTCCTCTCTGACTGCATCTATTCCCATTCACATGTCACTCATCTCCATTCAGATGCATCACTATTTCACACACTTATTTGTACATAAAGTTGTTAAAGGTATTTAGCTGAATATCCTGAAACACTGAACGTTGTGACTTCTACTATAGAGAAAGCATGTGTGAGATAAATTGAGTTGTTTCAATCATTTGTAAGAATGTTTTACAAGCCAGCTCGAAGCTACTTATGGCATGATTGGAGTACACATATATAGCTTCCTTTCAGTTCAACATCATATCACTGTTTGCTCTTGATAGGAACAATTTCTTGGAAGATATGGCCTACACACACACACAAATGATTCTTAAAATAAAATATGACATCTTGGAAGTATATTTAAACAGTATAGCCAGCTAGTTAGCTTTTATAATTCACCAGTCTTATGAATATTTAAATAATTAATATCAACAAGATATTATTTAAATGTAGTCATGACAGAAAGACTGATAAAATTCACTAAATAAATAAAGGTAGCTTTGTTTCTGTAATATTCTGGACATTTGGATTAAAAATATATAGTGATACACTACAAAATTCTACTGCTAAATTCTTCAAACTCCAATGCTTCTAAGAGACTACAAAAACCCTGAACAAATGTATGGAGGTATTTTATGAATGATGAGATCAACCAAGAATCTGAAGTTTAATCTGAAAAAATGAAAAGTGCTGAGTTTGGGGATACCTGATGATTTATGCTTACTGCAGTATGAAGATGCTTCTCTAACTGTTAAGGATGTATCCTTCCAATGGAGCTTGTTTCATAGGCATGAAACCGTAAATTAAATTGACTCGGAAACCGGAGGAGATTTTCAAAGACCAGAGTTTATTCAGATCTGAAGGCCA
>JANHJO010004743.1:98183-114442 GCA_032468235.1 Pseudoxyrhopus heterurus | reverse complement strand
ACCCAGATTGTCGGGGGCAATATGCTGATTCTGTAACCCGCTTAGAGCTGTAACAAGCACTGATAGGCGGTATATAAATCTAATGCTATTGCTATTATTGCTATTACTGGGAATTTAGCCAGGCTATCTTGGGTTGTTTGCTGCAGATGCACAGCAGCACTAGTGATACTAATTTGTTATGCTTCTCCTGGTTGAACATACTCATTTTAGTATGGCAAGATAACTGTGTCTATAATCCTTATTTATTTAAATATAGTATAGTATAGTAATACACGACATGACATAACATGTAATATTTATATAAAGGTTGCTTCTTAAGTCACAGGCTTTTCTATATGCTTTATAGATTTTGCTTAATTATAGCTTGCCCTTGATTTTAGTATATCTACTGGAACAGATAATTAGTATAATAAACTTTTTAAAAAGAAAAATCAATACTTAAAATGCTATGTACAGGTAGTCCACGACTTACAACAGTTTATTTAGTGATCATTCAAAGTTGCAACACCACTGAAAAAAGTGACTTATGTCCATTTTTCACACTTACGACTGTAGTAGTACTCCTATGGTCACACGATCAAAAATCAGACTTTGGCAACTGACTCATATTTATGACGGTTGCAGTGTCCTGGGCCATGTGATCCCCTTTTGTGACCTTCTGACAAGCAGAGTCAGTGGGGAAACCAGATTCACTTAACCATGTTACTAACTTAACAACTGCAGGGATTCGTTTATCAACTGTGGCAAAAAAAAAAAAAAAGTTGTAAAATGGGGCAAAACTCACTTAATAAATGTCGTAAGTCGAGGGCTACCTGTACTTTTTTTTCTGAGTAAATTTCATTCAGTTAAACTAAACTAACTTTCAAATGAACTTAGATGTGATTTAGTTTACTTCTTAAATTGCCGATCAAGTTTCATGGGTGAAAACTTTTGATACTTTCTATCAGGTGAGGTCATTAAAATGATATTTCTCACAATTATATGCCCTGATCACAAGTCTTTGACATTATAAGATGGTATAAATAACTAGGAACTACAGTCAGTTTACAGGTGATAACTATAAGACGACTATAAAATATGATAAAACAGTTGCTTATCTGCAGTTCTAAAATTATATTAAATCTGTCATTGAGTGTTGCTTTTCTGTTGAGCGCAGTGGTTAGAATGCAGTACTGCAAGCTACTTCTGCTCACCAGCTGCCAGCAATTCAGGTCTCACTAGGCTCAAGTTTGACTCAGCCTTCCACCCTTCCGAGGTCGGTAAAATGAGGTCCCAGATCGTTGGGGGCAACATCCTGACTCTGTAAACCGCTTAGAGACAGCTGTAAAGTATTGTGAAGCGGTATATAAGTCTAAGTACTATTGCTGTTGCTATTGGTTTGACATACTCTGATACAGCAGATTGATGCTAGCTAGTTCTTTATAGGTAGTTCTCAAAATGCATTTCTTTAATGAAGAAACGTGGCTTTCTGTGGGTGTGAGGAGGTTAAAGCAACAGAGAGGTTTTGAGAAGCTCACGTTGAAGCTGCTGCCTTAACATGCAAAGTCTGTTTTCCCCAAAGTCTAGAAAGAGCCAGGAAGGCTTTGCAGTCTCCTGACAGCCAGCTGATTGGAGCAGAAAGTTCTGCAAAGCTTAGGAATGGTCTTCTTTGTCCCAGAAAGGCAGAGGCATCTTGGCAGGATGAAGGGCAACAGCAGAAAGTACCCAGTATTTTCCTTCCTTGTTGTTGTTTGCTGGTAAGGCAGTCAGCTGTGTGGCAGTTTCACATGTGCACTCCCCCACCCCTGAGCTCCACTTAATGACCCACACCTGCAGAGCAGGGATATTTGTTTGTTACACGAGGCAGTTCATTTAACGTTTGTCATGACTTCCAACCCTAATGGGCAGGCTCCATTATAGTTGTAAGATTGCCTGTATATTATCTTTCTATAGAAGGTAAATCTCACATCAATTCAACTTTCATTTTGTGCTGAGCTGATGTGGAAGCAGCAGGAACAGCTTAGAGTTTTCGCAGATTATTAATACAGGGTTGGTATAACTATACCATAATGTAAGCAATACTAGATAGTCTTGTCCAAAGTCTTTTTAAAATGGTTTTTTTTTGGGTTTACCATTACAATACTTTTAGAACTAAGATAGTTCTTTAACCTCATTGTGTAAAATTGTTTTATTGCACAGATCCTCACTTTGTGGTCTACCAGCTCAAGGTAAAGATATTCACCTCCTCTTCAGGACCTACAAGACGTGAAGACAAATACATGTACTTTGAATTCCCTCAGCCGTTGCCAGTATGCGGTGATATCAAGGTGGAATTCTTCCATAAGCAAAACAAGATGTTGAAAAAGGTTTGTTTTTTTAACTTGATGCTGGTTTGATTTTTAATTCTAAGTGCTACATTTATTTACCTCCTCTTCATTTATTTCAGGCATTTCCCTTGAATTTCAACAAATCTGAGAGGTTCATGCTTTTACTATCAATGCTGCTGAGTTTAGGTGAAAAACAAAAGCATATGTGTAATATTTATCCACTTTCTATTGTTTGAAATGTTTTGGAAAGCCACTAAAGAAGGACTCTCTGTTTTAAATTTCATGACATTTCCATTTTACAACTTTTAATTTGCAGCATGTGACGTTTTCCAACATTCTTTTAGAATAAACAACTGCTGCAACAATTTAGCTTATTTACAAAATCTAAAAGGATTGCTGTTTTATAATTAGAAGAATTTGGGATAAAATACTCCTAGCTATTGCTCCTGTATAAATGTCCAACTATTGCAGTTGTTCTGCAAATTTTCAGTCATCAAAGTTTATGTAACAGCAGTATATAAATTGGTTGTTGATAAGTCCCATTTATGCATAAAGAGGTCAGTAGAATGGGACTTACTTGAAGTGAAGTGAGAGGATGCAACCAGTCCTTACCAGAATAAGCTGATTTTTCTTTTTCAGACTAATTCTGGGGGGAAAGTGGCAGACCTCAAGAAAATTGGCTGACTTTAGTAATTAGGTTGCATGACAAAGTCTACAGATAGTAGTTGAATCTAGAAAAGAGCTTTGGGAGTTTCAAATAGATTTCTTCCCTTTGGGTGCATATGCTCCTCAAAGCTATTCCTGAGGATCAAAGACCCTGTGGAAGGCAGGAGTTTTCAGCAGGAGGATTGGCAGAATTGTCTTCTGCTAGTGCAACAAAGCTGGATCCCAACTTAAGGATAAATAGGATGAGAGATAAATTTTCCTGGCATCTGATCAGACTTTCCATATGAGTCTTTATCTGATCATTTCTTGTATGAAGAGGGAAACAAAATCAGATGTCACAAAGTGAATCTTGAGAAGATTGTGGGCATTTGTTCACTTACTTGGGATTCCTTCTGGAAAGGATTTTAAAAAAAACGTAATTAGTATAAGAAATTAGCCCAACTATATCTACATAGCCAACTTTTTTTTTTTTTGAATTGTGGTGATCTAATAAAGAAAGCTGAGTATGATTTTGAAAATAATTCACCAAGCCGCTTTGTAATGTGGCATCTGGATTGGTCCTCAAAGCAGCTACTCCAAGAGTTGCTGCTTTAGGACTTTTAAATGTGTGTCTACACAAGTGAGATGCTTTTGCTAGAATAGCTAGTAAAACAGTGACTGCATTTGCTGATTGTTCCAGTTGAAATGACTCCATTAATATTTATACATAGGTCCCCTTTCATCTCCAGGAACATTTTAAAGCATCTTTTCATTTTGAACCAGGAAATATAGAGATACATATAGAGAGAACTATTCTGTTTCCTTTCTCTAGCATCTTCTGTTTCATTGCTCTCCTTTGTATTTATTGGCTCTCCCTTCTAATTTGCCAGTCAGGCACTGCCATTGAATTACAATTGGGCTGTTCGCTGGGATCCCCACTTTTTGTGGGGTTCCTTGAAAATACCACTTTCGACACCTTGCCCATGTATATTGGATGATGCATCTTCGTGATAGTCAGATTAGCATGGAATGGGTCTACATAAACTGATGGATCTCTGCATGTAGAAAATAAAAAGAAAAAACTTGAAATGGAATCTGCTGACTTTTAGACTTTACTACAAAAAATATACACTGTTAAAGATATAAGAAATTAACACATTATGTTTATGCTCTGTGATGGGCATGAATTCGATTGACATTTTTAATTTCAATAAAACATTTTTAAGATTTAAAGGTTCAGTTTTATTTTAAATATTTTAACAATTGTAAACCATCCTCAGTCACTGGGAGTCAGATGGCATATAAATTTAATAAATTATTATACACATAACAACATGGAATATCTGCTGCTAGTACTTTCGTTGATGTTGGCCTTCATTCATAATGAGTTCTTCTGAAGAACCTATGATGTCATAATGCAGATTTTATTAAGTTCCGACAAGATTTTTTGGTGTGGCACTCATAAATAAATTAATTAATTATAATATATAATCATTATGGTTCATCACGTAGTCAGACAGAGGTTTAAATTGGATTTGGCATTTTTATCCACCTATAGAGTCCTGTGTGATAGACAGATGCTGTTGTTTGATGCCCTTGAAGGTGTTGTCTCAGGATACAAGCGGTTGAAAGTAAAGCTGCCTTTTGTAAATGCCTGATGGTGATTTTGTCAATGCCAGTTGTGTTCAAGTGATTGCCTCTAAGGCATTTATTATTGTTGGTACTATCTTTTCTTCTTTTTTGACACAGTAATTCTACTTCTATTTTCAGGTCTTTGTATTTTGTGCTTTTCTCCAGTTATTTCTCTTCGGTTCTTCCTCTGGCTACTGCCACATCCACTATCCAGACTTAAATAATCTGTCTTTCTTACAACAATCTGGGCTGTTGTGTGGCAGGTGCTTGTCTGTTTGAACTATAAAATCCCAGAGCAGTTTAGCTTCTTCATTTTCTATCACTTTGTCTATTTTGGGGTCCCATTAGTTGTTGCTTGCAAGCAAATGGTATTTCTTGCAGATCTTCCAATGTACCTACCATGGTTTCTACATTGCTGTGCCATTTTTTATAGTCAATCTGTGTCACCTTGTAGCAGCTAACTAGGTGGACCACTGTTTCTTCAGCTCTTTTGCAGAGGTGGCATTTGCTACTTATAGCTGTCAGTTCTTTAGCTGGTGTTGGCCTTCATATGGATTTATTACTAATAATGAATAGGTATTTTGCACAATATGTCTTTCATTTAATAATATGCACCTTAAAATATTAAATAACTTCATTGACTTGAAAAATAGCAATTAGAGAAAAGTCATTTCAAATCAAGCAAATATAGGAATTGATAGGGATAAGAAGTAGTGGGAAATTGTAAATATATTTTCTAGCTAGTGATATAAATTATTTGGGGAATGTAGAGTTGAAAAATTGTAAATAGCAAAAACATAAATCTATCAAAGATAATAACATTGAATAATACATAACATAATAGGGCATGCACATTCCTTCCTCAATAAACATTAGCATTTGTTATTAATCCCTTCTATACCAGTGTTTCTCAACTTTGGCAACTTTAAGATATGTGGACCTCAGCTCTCAGAATTCCCCAGCTAGCGTGCATCGGTTTTTGCATGTAAAAAAGTCTAGAGCTAATTTGCAATTTCTGGACAGGCTTAAACAATTAAATATTCTCATTCTTCGCTGGTGCACATATGGGCATGGCAGAACACCATTTCTCAGCAATGAATGTATCATCTTCAGGGGGGGGGGGGAAATCTCTCCAAATTTGTTTTACTAATAAATGTCAATTTATTAGGTAAATGTCAACCTGGAGTTATAGGAGTTTGGGTCTAAGGCCAGGCCTGATTGAGAGAGTTGTAGAAAATTTAGTACCTGTATACTCAAAACTATATCATAATAAAAGACTGCTGTCTTGGTGGGTGAGCAGTGTAGCTACCTTAGTAACTAAATATTAAATTTTCAATCAATTTTAGACATATTTTAATAGTTCAATATTTTGCTTTATGTTTCTGTTCTTGAAATGTATTTCAGTAGGATGATGGATGGTGTGTGCCACTCTGGAATGCCTTGGGTCAGTTATTATCAATATCATGTTTAAAAATATTAGTATCTTTTGTGTTTGATAAATAGAAAAGTACTGCAAAAGGCATACAGGTAGTCTCCGACCTATAAGCACAATTGAACCCAAAATTTCTGTTGCTAAGCGAGACACTTGTTATGTGAATTTTGCCCCATTTTATGACCTTTCTTGCCTCAGTTGTTAAGTGAATCATTGCTGTTAAGTTAATAACACATTATTAGTTAAGGGAATCTGCCTTCGCTATTGATTTTGCTTGACAGAAAGTTGCAAAAGGGGATCACATGACCCTGGGACACTGTAACTGTCATAAATATGAGTCAATTGCCAAACATCTAGTTTTTGATCATGTGACTGTAGGGATGCTGCAACGGTCGTAATGTGAAAAATGATCATAGGTCTCTTTTCAATGGCGTTTGAAGAATCTCTAAATGAATGTTGTAAGCTGAGAATTACTTTTACACATTTTAAAGTTATCATTTACTTTACAATTCCAAAATTGGCTGCATTTTTAAAAATTAGCTTAGCGTAATTTTTAATTAATTAATTTTTAATTTAATTAGCGGTTTTATATGCTACCATAGATATTTTTTAAAAATTTACTGCACTCAGAGTAAGTTGTCAATAATCTTTGCTTCCAGCAGGAATGAAGGAGGGAAAGACAATCTTTATATTATATTTATTTTTTGTTTTACTTAAAGTGTTATTACAATTCTTACCTATTAGAATTGTTTCTGAAGTCTATGAAGTTTGCAAAGTTCAAAGATTGTAAATATTCACTCAGTGCCTGCTTTTTATAACAGGCAAGTATCGCACCTCCTAGCTCATGTTTTAATATGAGTGGTTTAATATGGGAGAAAAAATAAATCCTCACACTGATGATTCAGGTAGCCCTAGCTTGCAACCCAAATTGGGCCCAGCATTTTTATTCTAAGCGAGATATTTGTTATCTCTTGCCACAGTTGTTAAGTGAATCATTGCAGTTGCTAAGTTAGTAACCCGGTTGTTAAGTGAATCTGGCTTCCCCATTGACTTTGCTTGTCAGAAGGTGGGAAAAGGTGATCATGTGTCTCTGGGACATTGCGAATGTCATAAATATGAGTCGGTTGCCAAGTGTCTGAATTTTGATCATGTGATCATGAGGATGCTGTAAAAGTCATAAGTATGGAAAACATAAGTCACCTTTTTCAATTCCATGGTCACTTCAAATGGTCACTAACATCTGCAAGTAAACAACCAAGTTCAGAGAGCGCAAACAATTCCAATTTATGTATCTTCCCCTGCCATGTCAGTATTATCCATCACTAGCCGATAACCCGGCGTTGCCCGGGTATTTATGCCTTGAGCAGGGAATGCTGCAACCTACAATTCCCAGCATTCTTTGCCCGATTTGCGTACCTTGCCTCTATTGGCTGGAGAGCCTCCTATTTGCATGCCTTGCCTCTATTGGCTGGATTGGCCGTTGCTGCCTCGGTAGTTGCAGAGGCCTTTGCGCATGTGCAGTACACTGTTGGTGGGGGGGTGTTGATTTCAGCAGTCCTTTTGGGGGGCAAAGAAGGGCCGACGGCGTTCGTGACCCCCCCAGTGTTTGTCTCGGGAGTGCAAGGTATGTGCCTGGCAAGTTTGGGCCAGATTGGTGCAGGGATGGAGGAGCCTATTCGGGACATACCCACAAACATACACACACACGCTCTGTTTTATAGATATAGATTAGTTCCATAGTTTAGTTGCTCATGGCAAACTTGCTATCAAGAAAATTTAAGGAAATTAGGTGGAAAACTGATGAATGACTTAACTTCATTGTGTAATTATCACCCCAGTATATTCTTGACTAAATAATTAAGTTTAGCATAAATCAAACATTTCCCCCTTTGGAGATTTTGTAAGAGATAAGAGAACAGTTCATTGTCCAGGTCTGTTTTAAATCAAATTTGGGCTTTTCAGTCTTGCTTAACTTTGCTTAGCTTGCTGTGTCTTTGCTTAGTATGTTTCTGGTCACACATGAACACAATTAGTCCCAAGTTAGCAGGACCAGGATATAAAGTTTGTGAATGTATTCATTCTAATTTGTAATTCACCTTTTAATCCAGGGTTGCATTGGCGGATATTATGATCCTATTTGTACCGTGCTGATTCTGAAATGCCAATTACAGAGCGATTTCTCTCTTCTCAGGAAATGCTATGCATAAGTACTTCAGTTTGATGTCAATTAGAAGGCACCTTCCATCCAGCCCTAACTGATTCCAAACTGTCAAATCATGAAAGAGGAAAACCTTTAATTCGATAATGACCCAGTTACTGAAGGAACAAAATCAAAATATTCAAGTCCAATAGAAGCAGGGTGGATTATAAGCCGAGAGTAACTGTTTGCCAACATAGAAACAGAATGGAAAGCAGATGTCTCGTCATTGTAAAACTTTGCGGATACATTGTGGTTATGCCTATGTGTGTACCATTAAACCCAAGACTGTAAGTAGGTGGTTATTGTGCTATATTATGTTAAAACAAGCTCCTTTTTTACCTTTAGGACAAAATGTTTCATTTCTGGGTCAATACATTCTTCATACCAGGACTGGAAGAAAACTCTGACAAAGTAGAAAATGGAAGTCTTCTTGGAGATCAGGAACTTGATGGCATTTTGAGTACAGAGCGTTCGGATAATGACAAGGAATATTTAATCCTTACACTAACAAAAAATGATTTGGACAAGGCAAATAAGGACAAAGCAAATCGATATTTTTCTCCAAACTTTAGAGTAAGTATTTTCAAAACAATCAAGTAATGTAACGTAAACTGTGTGCAATTTATGTTGTACATTGTGGTCTCTGTGATTCACACAGTTGGCTTATGGGCCTGCCTAGAGGCCTGTTCAGAACTTTCTAGAACTTACAGAATTATTTTGTGAGAATTCCATCTCCCCACATACCATGCAGCTAAGCTTAGCTTCAACTGAACCCCCTTCTTTTAAACTGCTGCAGTAATAAGTACACTTGCTATTGAGCTGATATTCTTTCTGCTTCCTGGCCGTATTATTTGTCCTTTCCTAATTTTTCTCAGCAGACGTCTTAAGTTGCGTATCAGCGCACTATGCCTGCTGTTTCCCAAGTTCTAATGCTGTGGGAACAGATTTCCTTCTTGGATTGGGCATAAGCTCTACTTTTCTGTCTTGGTGAAGCTTGTGCAGTAGACACTGCCAGGCATTCACTAAGCAGGTTTGTCACAATTGTTCTCATTCGTGAATTGTGGTGTATTATCAGGTTTTTAGGTTGGCAAATCCTAAAAACCTCAAAGAAAAGTATCAAAGAATTATCCAGTGATGAATAATTTCAGACAATTCCTTCCACATAGATCCTCCCCAAAAATGTTCTGAACTTTCTGGATCAAACTGCAAATATCAAGATGCATTAAAAACCCCTCAAAAGTTTGAGAGGCATACCAAATCTTGTAAGGCATGCCTATATAACAGGATTTCCTGGTTAAGGTTAGGACATTTCCATGGAAGTCTGATAGGTAAACAAGGACACACAACTCAATGCTACACTATGTTGAAAATGTGTTTTATTTGGTAACAACTCCGCCAGTGACCTTTAAGTTCAGTGTCTGAGTGAACACACAGGCGCTGCTGGTAGGGGATGGTACATCTTGACTGGCAATATTGAAGATATCCATCTTCATCCTGGGATCCAGCATTAGATACCTTGCAAGCAGAACTATGTTCATTGTGTTTTAAAAATGAATAGTGATGGCAATGAAGCTTAGCTACAAGCTTTACCATGTTCCTTTCTGATTCGTGTTCATTCCACAAGAGTCACCAATCTTCTGAGGTAGTTCCACTAGCAGAATTCTGCTAGTTGACCATCTAGGCTGAACTTTAGAAGGACCATCCTTTCTTTTGTTGCTTTATGTCAGCACTCTTCTCCTTTCAAATTGTTTACTACTTACTCATGTACAGTATGTGAATCACAGGACACAGTGGGGAATAACTGGTTGCTTCCCTGTAGCTGCACTTCTTCAAATGGTCCTCTGTGAAATCAAACAATCTATCTTTCTTCCCTACTTGGTTTTCAGTGTTCTTTCAGATTGGGTTTTAGGAACTGGTAGGTGCCAGGTACATCTAATTGCAGGCAGTGGTATGAGGGTGGAGGGGAAAATCGTTTTGTAAACTCTGGAAGGCATCAGGATAGAGCCATCCGTTGACTTTACAGATGATAATTCAAATAAAGGAAAGTAACCCATTCACAGCCTTACCACCAAATGTTTGGGGGTAAAGTAAATAATGAATTTACCCAATTAATATTTAAAGTTGGATGGTCCCTTAATTAGGATCTGTCAGAGTGCTACACAGAGGTATGCAGGTTTTTTATTCTATAAAAAATGAACAAGCAAAGAAATAAAAAGTCCCAGTTAGCCTAGATGTTGTAGTTAGTTTTTTGAATTTAGATTTACTCTAAAAATGAAGGGCTGCAGTTTAGTTTACTAGTAGGTGCATAAACAAATAAGTAAACAAATAAATAAATGGGTTTATTTTTACACAATATTATACTGGATTTTTAAATGTTAGTATATCAAATCTTTATTATGGTCAAAGACTAGCATAAAAAGAATGTCAATTAAAAAGCATAGAAAGCACATCAAAGGCTAGAAAATAATGAAATGCTAAAAATCTAAAACAAAGTTACATATTAAACAGATCTAAAAAGAGATGAGATTATTAGATGGGTATACAGGAGCATAAGGATTACTATATGGCAGACTAAGTCTATCACAATACAGAGCAGTCTGGAATGACAAACTAGATGCTCATTAAATTTATGGCACAAGTTATGATCTGATGAATTTTAAATGCTGCATTGCAGGAATCTGGCAATCTTACATGTTATAGCAATATCTGAGAGCAGCAGAGAGGTATAGAATTATTCTGTCTGCCCTGGGTATTTGTACAATAACAGCAAGATGAGGCTAATACAAATGCCTCTATAATGCAGGCACTGGGAGATATCCATGCTCTGTTGTTTCTGTGTGGCCAGAGTCACAAATGCATTGTCTCTCTGGGTAGGATATCTTCCTCTATCAACCTTCAGTGACAGTTGAGGGGAGGTCATGACATCGTGCGATCAGGTAGTCAGGCAATTTGAGGTTAGTTAAGTATGCCATAGGGAAGTTAAATTTGCTGTTGGATTCACCAGCAATAAAGGCTGGGAATCTAGCTAGATCCAATTGGTGCTTTATGTCTATACACACAGTTTAATGAAGGCTTCGGCTTAATCATATCCCATGCTGAATAGATCTGGAGAGAAGCCCAAGGATGAGATTTTAGTTGTCACTGCCCTTTTCCTTGTGGACTGAAAATCATCCCTCATGCTTAGCTTGAGCCAATAGTTGGAGTGTGGTCGCCCATACTTAATATACAAATATATATTATCTATGCTGGAAAATCCATCCTGTTTATTTTGGCATAACCCAATCTTAATTGAATTTTGTTCAATAAAGTTTTGGAAAGAAAATGAGCTTTCTTAACTTTAATTTGGAGTTCATAAGCATACATTTGTGTCATAAAGGAATGTTATTTTGTTCCCTTGTTTGCTGTAAAAATCCCAGTGAGCCTTCAGGCCCATTGATTCAAACACTTGTCAGAATCAAGAGGAAGAGAGAGGGGAAAAGGTGCATCAGTATTACTGTACACACTTTGTAAGATGTCTCCAGATTTGACTCAGCTGGAGCCCAGAACAAGGAAGATGTTTGGTGCTTCAATTGGCCAAATGCAGGTCCGTTCTGGCCAAACATCTGAGCCACAAAGTGCACAGAATATAAATGTAATTACGCTAGAAGACACAGACTCCCAAGGGAAGTGCATATAAGATTCTGCAAGAAAACCTTGAGGGAAGAATTATACAAAAGAACAAGGGATGAACCTATGGTCTATAAGGACAAAGAAATTACTACATTAAAGCAGATACCGAGGCGTGTTAGAGATCAGAGGAGAAAATATCAGTTTTTGACCTCTCAATTAATGAAACACAGAGTTATGTACAGGTGGCTTCTCCCAGAAGGATTAATGATTATTTGGCAAGATAAAAGGATCAAGTTGGAAAATATACAAGATGCCCATGAATTCTATGAACACCACTTCATGTTAAGCCATGAGCAGGAAAGTGAAGAAGACACGGAAAGTAGGAGTCAAGAGGAAAGCCAAGGAGAAGGGAAACGTTCGGACCAAAAAAAAAAAAGGAGCGACAAGGAGAATAAAAGAAAAACCAGGAGAAGCGAATACACGGATAGAGAGACCACCAAGACAAACCAGGAAAGTAAACCCTATGTACAAGTAAAATATGAATAATGAGATAAATCTACTCAGTAAATATAAATGGACTGAACATACCCCAGAAAAGGAGACAGATCTTTTTGAAACTACAGAAAGCTAAAGTAGACATCATTTGTTTACAGGAAACGCATATACAAAAAAAGAAATAATAATCTTTTGACATGTTCCAAACTTGGGAAATTATATGTATCTTCGACAAATAAGAAAAAGAGAGGAATTGCAGTATATGTAAAAGAAAATATAGACTTTAAACAAATTTATGTTGATGAAGATGGAAGAATTTTAATGCTTGAAATTATAATAGGCCAAAAGAAAACTCTACTTATAGCTATATATGCACCTAATAATGATCAAAGGAATTTTTATAAGAAAATACATCAAAAACTATTAGAATTAGAATATGAACACATATGTATGGTTGGCAATTTTAATGCAGTTGTGGACCCAAAAAAAGACTATAAACCATCTAAAAAACTTGAGAAAGGGCAGAAAAACAGAAGAACTCTCCCTAAAACTTTTGAAGAAATGACACGATAGGATTACATGATTTATGGAAAGAGCTAAATCCAACTACTAATCAGTTTACTTTTTATTCTCCAAGACACAAGTCATGGTCCAGAATCGATATGGCATGGACAACATCAGACATCAAAATAGAAACATTAAAGATAGATATTGGAGTGAATATTTGGGCTGATCATAACCCCATTTTCATTACGTGGAAAAGTGAAAAGAAAAGAGGAAGATGGATGTTGGATATTAATATTTTAAAAGACAACCAAATACTACAACAAATTCAAGAGGAAATGTAATTTTTCTTCGAAGAAAATAAGAGAGGAGATACATCACTACAAAACATATGGGACACTGCGAAAGCATACATAAGAGGCTTAATAATTAAATATACAGCTAAAAGTAATAAAGAAGACAAAAATATTTTTCACTTCGAGAAGAGCTTCAACAATTGGAAACACAACTACAAAAATTCCCAGGGAATAAGGGAAAACAAAGAGAAAAAGATCTAGTAAGACATAAATTAAACTTAATGGACCAAGAAGACTTAGTACACAAAATTAAAATGGCAAAACAGACTTTCTTTGAACATGCCAACAAACTGGGAAGGTGGCTAGCATATCGATTAAGGAAGGAAAAGGAAAAAAGACGAATAACTCAACTATTAGATAAAAATGGAGTCTTTAGAAAAGAGAGTGTAGAAGAAATAATACAAGAATTTTATATAAATCTATATGGACAGGAAAATATTTCGGAAACCACAGTTAATGAATATTTGGAGAACTCAGACTTGCCATTGGTGCCAGAATCAATTTGAGAACTGTTAAATAAAGAAATTACAACAACAGAATTAGAAGAATCAATAGGGAGACAAAATAATAATAAAACGCCAGGATCAGATGGCCTCCCGGTAGAATTATATAAAAATATGCAAGAGATATTTGGACCAATACTATTAGAAATATCAAACAAAGTATTTGTCGAACCTCGCTCATCACCTCTATCCTGCTCCATGATTGCCTCGCTGGTCCGTGATTGCCCCGCAGATCCGCAGTGGGTCGCGATTACCTTGCCGAACAGCTGAGCCAATCCCCTGTGGGTGTGCATGCATGCAGAGGGGCGGAACAGACCAGGATGGGCGGAATGGCGTTTCCTTTGAAAAGCAGTGCTGGAGGGCGGATGCCTTCAGCGCCAACTTTTTTCGACTGAACTAATAGCGTCTATTACTTTAATTGGCTATTTACTTTTCTGTATTGGATGGAACAGGGAGACTACTGGCAATAAAACACTTGTTGGACTCTCTACAGCTCGTTGCCTTCCTGTGTTAGTGAACCAAGTGTGACAGTATTAAGAGAGGCAAAAATTCCGCTTTCGTGGTCAGAGACATATATTACACTAATCCCAAAAGAAGATACGGACCACTGGCAAATTAAGAATTATAGACCTATTTCTTTATTAAATGCTGATTATAAAATATTTGCCTCTGTAATGGTAGAGAGGTTAAAAAAATATTTGAAAGATTTTATCCACCCAGATCAGAATGGTTTTTTTTACTGGGGAGGCAGTTGAAGTAAAACTTGAGAACTATAATGAATGTTCTTGAATATTAAGAATAACATTCAGAGAAACAAATGGCAATAATGTTTTTGGATGCCCAAAGGGCATTTGATAATGTCAACTGGGCCTTTCTGTTACCACAAATGAAATATATGAATTTTGGTGAAAATTGGATAAAAGTAATTCAGGCAATTTAATACAAATCAAACAGCAAGAATTCTAGTAAATGGTGAGGTAACTGGTAAATTTATGATGGAAGATCCATTAGAGACTGGACCAAAGTTACTACAAAAAATAGAGGAATATGGCGTGGTAGCGGGATTAAAAATAAATAAAGAAAAAACTAAAATATTGACTATGAATATGCAAGAGCAACAGAAATCCTACCACATGTTTCCCAGCGTCCTATTAGATCCCACAGGGTCGGCCTCCTGCGGGTTCCTTCAGCCAGGCAGTGCCAGCTGGCAGGCCCATGGGGGAGGGCCTTCTCTGTGGCAGCCCTGGCTCTCTGGAACCAGTTACCCCCAGAGGTCCGGACCACCCCCACTCCGCTGGCCTTCTGGAAAGCTGTAAAAACCTGGCTTTTTCGGCAGGCGTGGGACTGATGACCGCACTCAATGGAAGACCTTGTGAGGTCTGGATCAAATGGAGTGTGCTACCTATTTTATATCATAAGAATGTATTTTAAGGCTGTACTATTTTTTTTATACTGTTTTATCCTATATTTGTTGTGAGCCGCCCAGAGTCCCTTGGGAGTTGGGCGGCATACAAATATAAACAAACAAACAAACAAATAAATAAGGCAAGGATGTCAAACTTCATCCTATTGCAGTCTGTATCAGGATTTTATTTGCCCTTTGGGGGGATAGAGGGGCATGGCCTGATCATTGAGGCTGACTGGGTAGGCATGGCTGAGTTGGGCCAGGGTGGGGCACTATGGGCCAGTCCCTTGCCATCTCTAGGATGGCCCTGTGGGCCTATCGTGGACCACATCTGCCTCATATTTGATAATCTAACACAGGGGTGCCAAACTCAAGGCCTGCAGGCCAAATCCGGCCTGCAGGATGTTTAAATCTGGCCCATGGGGCCAGCCTGGAAATATCAAAGGACTGGTCCGTGGTGCCTCTGGCAGCTGAAACAAGCTGAGTGTGTCTCCCCCGTGCCTTGTTTTCACCCTCCATGGCCTCCTGCAGTACTCTGCTGGTGGAAATCAGTCCGGAAAATGGCCGGCAGAATGCTGCAGGAGAACATGGAGGGCGAAAATGTGGTGTTTCTGTCTCTTTCCTAATACATTTTAGTGTATAATTTCATCCTCAACCAAATCTGAGCAAGCATATGCTTCTGGTATATTCAACTTCCGTTTGGAAAATTGATTTCAAGTTCACTCAATCAAATCTCTGAAATGAGTTTCATGAATGATTCAGATCAAATAGATAAATTTAATGAATGCCTGTGATGACCATTCAGCAGAGATTTTTTATGAATCTGAAATCTATTCAACAAACTAAAGAAACCAACAATTCTGATTGGAGCAAATCTACCCCTCCCTAGCTTCTGGTATGTTTGTCCATGTGCATTTTTGTCTATTCTACTCTGTTATACAAAGAAGAAAGAAGGAATATAAATACAAGAACACAAATTGTTTTCCTGGCAGGATTCTTATACATATCTGGCTGTGTTTGCCTGTATTGGTAAGACAAGACAGACATAATAGGAAAAATATTAATGCGCACACATCTCACTTATATGTTATATTATGTTGTTGTTGTTAGTTGCGAAGTCATGTCCGACCCATCGCGACCCCATGGACAATGTTCCTCCAGGCCTTCCTGTC
>JANHJO010004743.1:7056-18048 GCA_032468235.1 Pseudoxyrhopus heterurus | reverse complement strand
TATGCATATTAGCTACTCCAACTACTATGGAATCATATAATAATGACTAGGCCCAATGAGGTATCTCATTCCGATATCTCTTTCTGAAATCTCAGAAGCTGCCACAAAGAAGAATGAATCAAACTATTCTCCAAAGCACCTGAAGGTAGAAAAAGAAGCAACAGGTGGAAACTAATCAAGGAGAGAAGCCACTTAGAGCTAAGGGGAAATTTCCTGACAGATAGAACCATTAATCAGTGAAACAACTTGCCTCCAGAAGTTGTAAATGCTCCAACGCTGGATGCTTTTAAGAAGAGATTAGATAACCACTTGTCTGAAGTGGTGTAGGGTTTCCTGTCTATGCAGGGGGTTGGACTAGAAGGCCACCATGGTTCAACTAGAAGACCTCCAAGGCAGGGGTGGGTTCCTACCAGTGTAACTACTGGTTCAGTAATTGCACAGGTGTGTTCCGATAGGGGAAAAAGGGGGTTCTTAACATTGCTGCAGCTCTGGAGAGTCAGCACAGCTGATGGGCGGTATTTGCACTGCCGTGCCGATCAGCTGTGCTTAAACTGAAGCGAATAAAGGTTGGTATAAAGCAGGGGTGGGCAGGAGGGCCCAGCATCATTTCTGATAAAACTGGTTCGCCCCATCCGGTTGTGCCATAACAACCGGTTCGGGCGAACTGGTGCAAACCGATAGGAACCCATCTCTGCTCCAAGGTCCCTTCCAACTCTGTTATTCTAAGGAAGAAAATGCTTTCTGATTTTACTACAGGATGAAGCTCTTAAGATAACATTGTAAATGTTTCATGGACCATGAAGCAGGAATTTCAAAAGAAAATTAAGTATAGCCTTTGAGTATGAAAAATTATGGAATTACCAGAAGGTAGTGGGCATTTCTGGACATTTGATTCAGTTAAAACTGCCAAGAAGCCACTATCAGAAGAACTTATGAAGACATATAGTGGTTCAGAATTAGAAAAAGTATGCAACAGGGTTGTATAGTGTCCTCATTTCTGTTAAATTTACAAACAGGCAATTTTTGGGCATCTTAACTTGCATTATGTGAATTAAACCTGGAATAAGAATTGATGGCAGAAATACTACCAATTTTAGATATGCAACAAATACCATTCCAGTGTTCCAAAGGTGATTTTTCTTTGAAGACGTTTCGCTTCTCATCCAAGTCTTCAGAGAAAAACCAGAAAGTCCAGTTGCCTCTTGAAAAAGCACCTTTGGGAAAGCCATGACCTGGATGACTGAGAATCTCTATAGAGTAATAACCAGTTTTTAACCACATCTGGAACTCTTATACCAAATTCACATGAAAGTTGATCCTAAATTTAGGAAGATCCACCACCAGCAAAGGAAGAGCAGATTTAAAAAATTGATCTCTCTCTCTCTCATACACACACAAATCCTGCACAATGACAAATCCTCCATCGTATCAGCCTAGAGCTGCCAGTTTCAACTAAACTAAATCCTGACTGTCCTTCCCCAATAAATGTGCACAGCCGTGACACTTCCCCTTCTGTTATATTTACACTAATATAAATATATCTGCCAGGAGCCACGTTGCAAAACAAGGCAGGCATGGTCAAGAGAAAACTCATTTCAAACTGAATTAGTAATTTTTGATTAAAATTAATCTGCCAGAAAAATAAGGTACCCATGTATAAAGATAATTTATTCTGCCTTCACATGTGCCAGCCATTCATTTTCTCATAAAGTCTCTTCTATCTATCCTACGCCCTTGCCCTCGTTGCCCTCCTTTTAGCAGAAGTTTCAAGAAAGGAAGACGAGTACAGGATGGGCATGGGGTAAGAGAGGAAGGGGTAAGAGAGGAAGAGGTAAGTGCATTGAGAAGGAAGGGAAGGAAAGAGATCGTGGGAAAGCCAAACGGCGTGTCTATGAGGCAAGCGGAGGAAGGGAAGAAGCAATGGCTGTCGCAACACTGTCGAGCGTTGCATAAAGGGTTAAAACTCATTAAATTACAAAAGCACCCATGACTCTACTAATTCAAAAGGTGGCTTACCCCCTCCCCCCACCTGAAATGCAATTCTTCAGGAATAATGTGGAAGAAGCGAGGCAGGGACTTGGAGGGCTAGAAAAACCAGGGAAGTTAACTTCGTTGGTTGGATGATGCAGCCATTTTCAACCATTCAATTCAGCTTTCCCGTGGCTACGTTTCTATAGAATTTCCCTCCCAATCTCCTTTAATAACCGAAGTTGCACATTTCTATTGCCTCTTCTCAATCTATTGAATTGCCTCTTTTCAATTGCTTTTCAATCCGGGCCAAGATTAAAAGAATAAGATGCATTCAGCCTCCTAGCGTGGTGTCACCAAACCCTGCCAGCAGCCAATGTCCTCTGGCTGTGGCCTTTTCCTTATAGACCTTTCCAGACTATGGAATTGAAGAGCCCTCCACCCCATACTTGAATCAACAGGGGGAAAAAAATCTGTGCTGAATGGCACAGTCCTGGTTATTTATGTTGCACTCATGCTAGTCCTAGGCATTGTCTTACTCTCTGGACTTTGCTGCCCTCCCTTGTCAGCGTGTCATTTTTGGGTGGGGAAAACACCCGGCAACCAAAGCACTGCTACAGAAGTGGTGTGTGCATGCTGGTGCGTCTTTGTGTGTGTGTGTGTGTGTGAACCTGAGAAACTTGCCCAATTCCACCTGTCTTCTTTAGCTTGTTCTGTGTCTTCCTCCTAATGCCCTGTTTGGTTGCAACACAAATGGAATGAAGTGAGAAAAACGAAAAAGGAAACCTAAAAGGAACTGAGTCACTAGCAGTTGTTCTCAGGAGACACGATTTTATTTAGGTTTTTAAATCTTCCTTTTCCATTATTATGCTACTTCAAATGTGCAGAAAATGAGGAGAGGCTATAGAGTTAAAATAGCTGAAAATGGCAGAGAGTTCTAGAATTAAGATGGCTTGACTGCTGATACGGTGGGAGGTTCCTGCGCCAATACTTTTTGCACACTTCAATAGTAGTGTCAATTCAAGCTCAGGATCTGGTGATCCTTGGTCTCATGGAAAACAAATGGAAGTTTGAGAGAGGCTGCAGTTGGCAGGGAAGTAGTCAGCTGGAGCAAGAAACCTCCAATTGTAGCAGAAGGCACTCTCACCTCTGGTCTTGGAATTTCTGCCAAATTGTGAGTAGACAACCTTAAATGCTGAGTAAGGAAGGAAGGAAGGAAGCAGTTCCCCTCATTTTCACAAATGCTTTTGGACTGGACCATGTAGACATAGTTCTCGACTTACAACCATTCGTTTAATGACCGAAGTTACAACAGCACTGAAAACAATGACTTATGACCAATGTTTATACTTACGATGGTTGCAGCATCCCCATAGTCACATCATCAAAATTCATATACTTGGAAACTGACTCATGTTTATGTGCAGTGTCCCGGGGTCATGTGATCACCTTTTGCTACTGTCTGTCAATGGGGAAGCCAGATTCGCTCTACAACCATGTTACTAACTTAATAAATGTAGTGATTAACTTAACAACTGTGGCAAGAAAGGTGTTAAAATGGGGGCAAAACTCATGTAACAACTGTCTTGCTTAGCAACAGAAATGTCAGGCTCAGTTGTGATTGTAAGTCGAGGACTATCTGTATAGTCCATGTGCAAAGCTGATGGACCTCTGATACAGTGACAGCTCTCACTGCGATCAGTGGCAGATGACACCAAAATGGTGATGGAGTTTGGTATCATTAACAAACACTGCCATTGTGGTCTTGTGTCTCTTGTTGTAACATAAATCCTTCCATTATGGTCCCGTGTCCCAACATCTAATAAGATATGTCTATGAAGATTTCCTGGGGACAATTCAAGCCAATCAGTCTTCTTGACACTGAACATACCTTGCATGAGCCACGGTGGCGCAGTGGTTAGAGTGAAATACTGCAGGCTACTTCTACTGACTGCTGGCAATTTGGCAGTTCAAATCTCACCAGGCTCAAGGTTGACTCAGCCTTCCATCCTAAAATGAGGACCCAGATTGTTGGGGGCAATATGCTGACTCTGTAAACCGCTTAGGGAGGCCTGTAAAGCATTGTGAAGCGGTATGTAAGTCAACCTACTAGAAGATCTGTGAGGTCAGGATTAAATGATGTATGTAGTGAGTATTATTAAGAATGCATTTTATAATTATCGGATTAATGGTTTTATATTGTTTTTATTGTGTTTTTGTTGTGAGCCGCCCAGAGTCCCTAGGGAGTTGGGTGGCATACAAATATGAAAAATAAATAAATAAATAAACATGCTATTGCTATCCACAAAAAGAATAGAATAATGGCAGAAAAAGTTGCTCAAGAATCAGAAGGCACAGATAAACCTCCAAATGGCCTCAACAACTCTTTCTAATGACCAGATGACTGCAAGGTATATAAATGCATCCTCCACCATTCAGTAAGAACTGAAGAAGTTTCTTGGATGAGAAGCAACAAAGTCCAGTTGCCTTTTGAAAAAGCACTTTTGGGACAACCATGATCTGGAAGACTGAGAATCTCCATGGATATCAAGAATCAGAAGGAAGGGGGTACCCTAGCATCTGTCATAAGCACCCAGTAAATATTTCTTTGATTACATTTGATTAGCATAAATCTAATGAATTAGGCAACAATTATTATCTAATTCATACAATCCTAGGATAGTGTCTGCAAGCAATATCATCAATGTTTCTGGATTTCAGCAAAAAATAATACCAGTAGTTGGCTTAGAATAAAAGAAAAAGAAAAGTCAATTATTGGCTGGCATAAAGGTTTTCAATTCTAAGCTAAAATGTTCAGGAAGATCTTTTTCCCTCTTTCAGGACCAACTGATCCACTAAATGTAATCACTGTGCTTTAATTTGCTCAACAATATGGTTAATTAAATCATTTTCACTTCTTCAGTTCAGTATTTTCACTTCTGGTTTATGAGGTTACCACTTACAATGATGGAGAATGTGTCATTGTATGGTGCAGTTTTCAAACAGGAACTTCTGAGGTCTAATTTTTGCTGTTAGGAAACACATGCACTTGTTAATTAACGTCCTGCAAAAATTTAAGAGAAGCAGAACAATTTGGGAAGGAACGTATTGCCAATGAAATGTCACCTAAAGTAAACCTGGAAGATAAAACAGTGAAAGGTATTTTGGAGGAAAACAATTGCCCTGAAATATACATATGGAATGTCTTTGACTGTGAGCCTATTTAAAATATTTCAAATTAACAAACCTACTTAATCTGAAGCAACAAGATTTGAACTGATTTAGCAATATTGGTTTCAGAATTAGGTTGTTTCCAGCAAAGAAACAAATTCATTCAGCTTATCTTGATGCTCCTGATGATCTTATATGGACTACATATACTATACCTCTTCCTAAACAGGTTTCTTATATTATTCTGTTTAATAATTATAGTCCACAGGTACTATACATGAATTAAGATGTAACTAATTAATTAAATAAAGCAAAAATGTAGCCTTTCTTCCCTTACTACAAATGATCATTTCAACAAGTGGTGCTACTAGAGTATGTATTTGTGTTGCATTCCTATAACAGACCTGAAAAAATGAGTTAGTATGAAAAAAGGTTTTCAGTTCTTTAAAAACCATAAAAGGATGATTAGTACAGTAAGGCAAATAAGAAAAGAAAGAGAAAATGAAGACTGACAAGGGACCAATATAGACCAGTGAAGTAGATCAGTGGTTCTTGGATGTTACGCCAGAAGGAACCTAGAAATGTTACAGATCTATCAGAGTTGCAGCACAATACATAACAGAAAAGCAAATGTAGGGGAGGAATCAGATATAATCTACTCCACTACTCTCAATATTGTTACAACCTTGACTTCTTTTAAGCTGAGGAACTGTTATCTGTTGATGCACTAATGTGAACACACCCTTCACCAGAAAAGGATATAAAGCAAGTCACAAGTCTTGGAGGTTCCATGTGAACCTCAGGAAGCTCTTTTAGATCATTAGATGAAAAGTCCTGCAACTGGTGTCCAAAAATAACTAGAAACGGATCTCCCTAGGAAATCTAGAGACAAAGCATAAAAACTGTAAGTATTTTTCCCTGGTTGTTCTCCAACAATTGGCATCTAGAGTCATCCTGCCACTGAACTTAGGGTTCCATTTGCTTATTATGCTGAATTATTATAATGGTCCATTCTTGCTAAATCTGGCTTACTCCCCTCTAAGGATATAAGAATCAATGGTTCATTACCCCATCTTGTGGCAAGTTCAATTCCCAGAATTTATAGCAATGTTCACAGATTCTATGATGTTACCTGGCTACCTAATACAAATTTGGAATAATTAGTGTGCATATAAATTGGGTAGGGGCGAGGAAGTAAGTTACATCACCATATATAATTTTACTCTTGCACTGAATCATCTCCAAACTGGCAATAAATTCAATGCAAGGGTAAAATGATATGTGGTGATGTAACTTTCTTCCCCACTTCTACCCAATTTGTTTCAGAGCAATTTACCAACTTTAATCCACAACGTTTGCAGCCATCCTATTTATCTCCAATTTTAGATAGCATTTTTAAAATTAAGGTTCTTTGTTGTTCCACTCTATGTTAATTTACTATAAATACAATTAATTTGTTCCTGTTCATACTTCTTATCGGTTAAGATTTCTGTAACTATAGCCAGCTCTTAACTATGCCAGGTGTAGGAGATGACCAGAGTAAACTTGAGGGAAGGGTCAAATGTGTCATCAGTCATGAGTCCCTGTGCGCCCATAAGAGATCTAAATCCAGCCCACCTTGAATGCCTTCTTAATTCCCACTCGTTTCCCTTGACTGCTAGTAGTTCTTGTAGAGAACTTAGGCAATACATCTTTTTACTCATTTGAACTGCCAGAATCTCCTGATTTCCCCTGTGCCTGACACCAGTACCGCTACATTTAAAAGAAGTCTTTCATGGAAGACTGTGTCCAAGACTAATATCTGTGCAATATCTATACCAAAGATCCAAAATAATGCTGACTTTATCTTTCATATAATAATAGCGGACAATTTTCTTGGGAGAAATCAAATTAATGTCCTTTTCAAAAATGCTTTTCAGAACCATTTGGTTGAAATAATAATATTGGCAAAGAAATGCACTCTTTCTGTCTAAAAAACTCATTTGAAAGAAAAGAAGTTGGTGAATAATCACTTTATAAACCAGATTAATAACTTTACTAACAGAGATCATTAAAATAGACCGAAGAGCAAAAGGAAGAATCAAAGATCTAATCATACTATTAATAAATTATAATAACATTAATAAAGGGACTGAGCTTGAGTTTGAAACTAAAGCAGCTGGAAAGATTAATCAGTGAGTAATTTTAGGGTTGGAAATGAGAAAAGGAAACTAAGATATGGTACCTCATATAATATTTTTTAATATGACAGAAAAGGTTTCTAGTACGTTTCTATATCCTCATTAAGGATATTTCTGGAAGTTGTCTTCCAGGAAGAGAAAGCCTATCCAACAGTCCCAAACAATGCAATGAAGCAGAAAATTGTAGAAGCAAAGTACTTTACTGATCGTTCAGTCGAGCACTCTCAAAAGATGCTTTCAAGTTGACTGTATCTCCTGAATTACCAGTTAAGCTAAGAAAGAGAATGACTGAGAAGGGAAACATGAGTCAAACAACAGCAGCTATAGCCCCAAAGAAGAACACACAAACAAAATTAATAATTTTATATCCTTCAAATCACAAACCAACTGCCCCCACTCCAATCTCAGATAATGATGTTTGAGTTCAACTCTGTAAAAATTAGCAGCAAGAAATGTGAACATGCATTAATATGTAAAAGACACAGTCCCACATTTTGGGGAATGGAACTGTTTGAAAACGGCATTTTTTTTTTAGCCATCTGGCAATATATTTCTTTTCTCAAAACCTAATGGAAAATCAAATAGCTTGTGTGGGCAAAGTTAGCCTTCTGGCTGCTGCTTTTTTAAACGTGTTTGCATCAATGTCAGATAAGACATATGCCTGGTGTATTGTAAAAATTTTCAAGGGAGAGGGATAATTCGTGTGACAAGAAGCGTTATGCATTACAGTCCCTATGTGGAACAACTACCTCTGGCCAGATAGAGACACGTGAAGAAGCTTTCACAGGTGTTGCAATAGGTAGAAAATTCCAAGGGGAATTGAGTATCTTTTTAAACAGAATGCTTAGAAGATTGAAAGAGCACTTCAAGATCTGCTCCATATTCCTGCCCAATAGAGATTCCAATACTGGATCCAGCTGTTATTGGGGATTTTCTCAGAATATCTCTTGTTGCTGGCATTTGAGATGTGCTGGTTTAGGCAAAGGAGATACAATAGCTTTCAATTCCATCTATAATAAACTGCTGGACTTTCTCCCTTCCAAATTTTTATTTCTAAAGAACACATTGTTACGAGCAACAATGGATGGACGAATACCAGGCAATTCTATATTGTTCTATATATTCAACCAGCAGCTGAACAGGTTCCTTTGAAAACGCTGATGAGAGACATGATGACTGTTTTGTAGTAGTGTGTAAGATGGGAATAAATGGATGGAAAGTGTAGAAGACACAAAACTGAATTGGAGTGATTTTCAATTAACTGCTAATTGAAGTCTCTCAGTAGCATGTGATGAATCACTGACTTTGTCTGGAAGTTTAGTGCTTAGTTCTCTGCATCTAGAAAGAATGAAACGAGAAACTGGCAACTGATAAAGAATCTTCCTCGGCAACTACCAAGAAAAGATTTAATTCTATTTTCTCCGTGTGATCTTTGTTTGCTCAGGTCACTGATCATCTTGCAAATGCCGTTGTCTTACTCCTTTCTTTATTTGTGTGGGGGCAAGGCGGGTGGGAAAAGGTAATTTTCTGCCTGCGGAAAACATTCAAGGTGGGAAAAAAATACTGGTCACTTGTGATCATTTGTCATCCTCAGCTCCTGAACAGGACATGTGGGCTGACAGTTTGTTAATTGAGCTTTCCCAACGAGACATCGTAAAGTTTTACGCTGACAAAGCCTAGGCTCACTATTTATTCTGCATTAGAGAATGATCCACTCCACTTCTCAGTTGAGCACAACATGCTTTTTAAAAAAAATAAGGACCTAAAAAGATTGTGATTTTTGATATGGATAAAAGAATATTGTTCAAAACCAAAGCCCTAAACCAGACCACTTTCTCCCCTTGCTTTCAAACTAGATTTACAATTGCAGTTCAATGAATGAGACTTATACTGGGATTTTCAGCTTAAGGCTCAATTACTATGCTAAGAGCAGAGATTACCATAGTGAGGCCAGATGCTGAAATACAGTGATTCTTCATCCTGATTATATTCACACTTTCTGGGGATGCTTACAAGTTGTAACCTAGCATTCATGGAAATCAGAAAATTTAGTGTTAGAGTTAGCTACTCTCTCTTTTCCATGATAGTCTCTGACCACTTGAAAATCTTGGGGTTCCTTGGAAATTGCTGTTTGGAACACACAATTATCTTGTCAAAAATACTAAGTTCTCGGAAATGCCTTGCATTCACTCTTCATTCATTTAAATTTGTTGAAATTACTAGTTTTGGCAATCCAAATAAAAGGAGAATATATGACAGCTAACACTACAAGGTAACAGATTCAAGTGAAACACATTTCTTACGAGAGACACAAATCTACTTAGAATTCTTTTCTATCCTCTTAATTCTTTCATCTGTACAGCAGAGAGATTATAAGGCTGACCCATTTATAGGATTGACAATGACACATTTTTTTTTATCCCTATCATAAAGAAATTGGAGCACAATCTTTGCACACGTATTAGGAGGTAAGACCTATTTTGCTCATTGTGGGAAAAGAAGGACAGGCAGTCATTCGAAATGCAATTGACAGCATTAGGAGGCATTTTCTTTCTCTTACGAATTTTGTGAAAATTGGAGTTCACAATGGCCTCTCAGTGGCTTTGGTTGTTGTCTTATACCCAGGAAAATAATTACACCCATTCTACATATTTCCCATTCTTCCACAATTAGAAAATATAGCTTTTGTGAGTTTCTCATGTAATTGTGTAGAAAAGCAATGCATCCTGCTTGTCTGTAGAAAAGTAACATCGTCTTACATTTTTCAAGACTTTACAAACCAGAATCATTCTGTGAGGGAGATAGATGGTTTCTAAATTTTTTATATGTGTGTGTGTGTGTGTATAAATAAAATAAATAAAAATCATCCAGAATGGCAATCTTATCATGCAAATACGAATGGGAAAGCCACCACAGTAGTTCCCAGTGTAGGTCTGGGCTTGCAATAATTAAGGAAATAAGCTAAGATTCCTTCCCTTTTGTCCACATAGTGTGAGATTTTCAGCAATTTAAGGGGGTAACCAGTACATCCATTCTTTGTATATCCCTGACACACTATGAAGCCAGAAAAGCTATCACATTAGTGCCCGCATAGAAGGGCTAATAAATAAGCAATGTTCACTTCTCTTGCAATAAATCTATGCGACATTTCAAGACTTCCATTCTTTATTTCTTTAAAACAGAGGTCTGGTATGTCAAACACTTATTCATTGGTATATCAATGTATAACTCATAACGAACTGATATTTGGAGAGAAAACAATGAAAATGCTACAAACTGGCCTTTAAAGCCTTCACAACACTTATGGCTGAATCTATGCACCCGTCTAAATTGGAATGAACAAATCCATCACCTCCACAGATGAGAAAAGGTTTTGCGTGAAGAGTAATTTGTCCTGGACTTCCAGAGAAACCTTCTGTAACCTGTAATAGAATATATACAAGAATGAGAAGCTATTAATTACACTTCCTAAAATTCAGGTAAGAGGTATTTCAAGGAAATATACTACCTGTAAGTACGTAATAGCTTCAGAATAACAGAGTTGAAAGGGACTGTGGAAGTCTTCTAGTCCCACTCTCTCCTTAGGCAAGAAACCCTACACCACTTCAGACAAATGGTTATCTAATCTCTTCTTAAAAACTTCCAGTGTTGGAGCATTTACAACTTCTGGAGG
>JANHJO010004739.1:0-11916 GCA_032468235.1 Pseudoxyrhopus heterurus | reverse complement strand
AACCACTTAGTCGGTCCCACCTCCCTGCGGCGGGGGGGAGCAGTCGTCCGAAAGCCTAACCTCAGCAGGAAGTGATCTGACCATGACAAGGGTACGATGGAAAGGGCCCCCATATCCAGATCACGTCGCCACTGCTCCGAGAGAAATACCAGGTCAAGCATGTGACCCCCCCTTTGGGTCGGACCCTGAATTACTTGGGTCAGGTCCATGGTTGCCATGGAGGCCATGAACTCCTGGGCCGCATCCGAGGTTTCACCTAGGGAAGGCAGATTGAAATCCCCCAGAACCATCAGCCTGGGGAACTCCACTGCCAACTCGGCTATTGCCTCAAGCAGCCCAGGCAGGGCTGTTGTCACGCAGCTGGGAGGCAGGTACGTGAGCAACAAGCCCGACTGAACCCCTAAGTCCAACTTCATGAGGAGGGACTCACACCCGACAATCTCCGGAGCAGCGCTCCTGCGTGGATGCAGATCTTCACGGACAATGACCGCCACCCCCCCACCCCTGCCCTGGAGACGAGGCTGCTGGAACACCTTAAACCCAGGAGGGCACATTTCAACAAGGGGGACACCCCCCTCTTGGCCCAGCCAGGTTTCGGTGATACATGCCAGGTCAGCCCCCTCCTCCAAGATCAAATCTTGAATCAGGGGGGCTTTGTTGGCAACCGACCTAGCATTCAAAAGCAGCAGCCTGAGTCCAGGGCCCTGAAGTCCCGAACCACCAGGAACCTGGGGTGAGTCCAAGGGGCCAGAACACGCAATCTCTGTGATGTAGCGAGTGCGAGTTCTCCGCGAGCGGCCTACCCCTTGGCTCGCGCCATATCTACCCCTCCCAGTCACCACGGGAATGCTCCGACTCTCAATAACCCCTGGACTTATCCTCCCAATCTCAGCCCCCTCCCTCCCTGGCAAACAAGGGAACCCATACAACCCCACACCCGCACCCATCCAGGGAGCATACCCTTTAAGGTATTTAAGGCCTTTAAAGTAAAAAAAAACACCTCCACGTGCTGTATTTTTTCCATATAGGGAAGATATATTATGTACACCTATTTACTCCTCTTGGTTACCCTTTTTGTGAATGTAGGCATAAAAACTCTGAATTGTTCCAGAACAGGACATCATAGCAACTCCAGGGAAAGGGAGGTACCATCCTAGTAACAAATTCATTTATAGTTATTTCCTCACAGAGATATATCCTATCAGGTCTGCAGCAGAGACATGAAAACTGATTGGTTCAAGAGCTCTGGATATTCATTGAATGTTAAATTGGGGACCGTGACTGACATCAGATATTTTAATCACTATTTTATTATGAGGGAAATAATATTAATTCCTTCTGCCTTTCCCAATTTTGATGTTCCCCAATATTTTTTGGCTGCACTCCCATATCTTGAGATAATTTGAATATATTGTAAACAAATTTACTTGAGGTCATGTTGGGGAAGATTGAGCCTATACATCTCACTTTGTTCTGCTTCTTCTGTTAAATAAGTTTTCTCTCTACTTACCAGTTGACAGCTTACAGTACACATGCACAAACACCTCAAATCAATAAAACAGTGAGGCTTTTTTTCCTGTTTAAACCGTGATGCCTACAAAAATGTTTTCTATACTTAAAGTTGCATATACTTAAGAAAGAATTTAAGAAGTGTTAAAAGGACAGGTGCCAAGAAGGAAAAATGAAAAGAAGAAAGTGCGCACAGAAGACCTATTAGAAACAAACTTCCATAAATGTGTACCCCACATGAAAATATCATATCTCTGACTTTGGATTTTTACTTAAGCAGAGGACCATTTAGGGCAAAGAGCTGCTGTACCTGTAGATGGGCAAGTTGAAACAAGTTTAAAAATCTTTGTCCTAAGTAAATGAAAGGAATTCTATAGAATCTTTTTTTTATAAAGATCTTTTTCCAGTATGTATACAGGGAATGTATGAATTGCAAACAGAAAACAATTATATTTCACACACCAGACAAGGTAGATGTTAACTTTAAAGAATGGATACATACAATTTGGTAAAATTAATAGCACTGCTTATCAGATATATTGGTTGTGGGATCATATTCAATTCTTCAATTTACTAGTAACATTAAGGACCAAGGAGAAGAATTTCCATTCTAAATAAAATTAGAATGTTTTAATCTAAGAGTACCGGAAAACATAACTGATGTATGATTAAACTAGGCTATTTTTCGTATTAATGGTGATTCTGGAATAATGCTAATCTGAGAATGTTGGCACTATGGACTCTTTCTGCATCTCACAGCATCTGCAATTACAGAAGCAGGATATTGGTTCTCAAGGTTGCTATCCTAAGAGCACTGGTGGCAGAGACTCTGGTAAAATAACATTGGCTAATTCCAAGAGCAGCAAGAGTTAAAACTGAACAGTTTTTAAAATGTTCAAGAAGTGATTGCTTCAAAACTAGGACAGAGAAGCAAACTTACAGCAACATTTATAAAAGGTAAAGCAGAGTAAAAGAGTGATACGTACTTTGCCCACCATACTACCACTATGGTATTCTGGAGGTAGCTGCACTTGAAGAAAAGATTTATGGCTGGCAGCCTATTTCAAATTGTAATGGAAGAAGAGAAAGATTCAGATTTTAAAAACAAGACACATGGAAAAGAAAAGAATAGTTAACATAAAAAAGGAAAACAGCAAAGTATACATGTATGTGTGTCACTATGTACTTGTGCAATACAAAGGTTAATGGAATTAACATTTCTTAGGAAGCAAGAAGATTAATTGGATGATAATTGCATTTAATTTTTCATGCTGAGATATGTCTATGGAGATTCTCAATCATCCAGGTCATGGCGGTCCCAAGGTGTTTTTCAAAAGGCAACTGGACTTTCTTGTTTCTATCAGTTTCTTCTATCTATCAGTTCAATTCCTGAACCGAAGAATCTTCTTGGATGAGAAATGAAACATTTTCAAGGGGAAAAAAAATCAAGAAAGTCCAGTTGGCTTTTGAAGAGCAACTTTGGATCATGCTGGGATATTTCTTTAAAATCCATTAGGCTGAGTATTTTAACAATTTCATAAAAATCATTTGGAATAGCTAGGCACCAATTTATGACAGATTGATAGTCAGACTTCAAGGCTCTTCAAACTTCAAAAATGTGCACAGAATATTGCAATCCTTCATTATATGCAAGGCCAGTTCTGGTTTGCAAAAAATAAATTCCAGGACATAAGAAGTTGCGGATAAGTCAAACTTTCTTTAAGGCTATACATTAGTAACCTTTCATTTTAATTGTTTATTTTATAGGAATAAATGAGGATAAAAGTTCATTTCAATATTAATATTAGTCTTTAAAAAAAAGTAGTAATGAACCTTGAATTTTATTTTAAGTAAGATAAAACTTAATTTCATAATAGTATGTTCATTCAAAACCTATGTGAAACTACAGGCTTTTCCAATTTAGTTTAACTAAGGTTCAAAGGCCATATCCCAATAAACACATTAATTTAAGATAAAAGTTTGTATAATTTCTGTTCTCAGCTCAATATACCTATTCTTTCCTCTCTAACAAAATTAATCTTCTAATTTTAACATTTTTTAAAGGGGAGGAGATGTCAAGTGATTATTTTAAATAATAAACATATAAAGAAAACCATATTTCCTGCAATCCCATAAATCTTTTTGTATTTGAAAAGTTTTTAAATATACAACAAACTATAAGCATGGACACTCACTCCATACCATATATCAAAAAAGTCATCCCTCATTAGATTTTGAAAATCAGTATTACGGTACTTTCTCCAAAGCCAGCATCTTATCATGGAAATTTTAGCGCTTTCCTTTAACTGAACATCTAATTCTCCATTCTTCCTTTGATTCACTATTGAATTACAATCATTTTTACTACATGACAATTGCATTTATCTGCCAATTCAACAATCAGATGCACATACCTGAATCAAAAATTTTAATTATCTTAACTGTAGATAAAGCTAACATATGAAGTTCCACAGACATAATTAAGAGCAATAATTATCACAGCAATAATAATTCGATATTGAACATTTACTAATAAACGTTTCTCTCCTGGGAATTCTTAGGGGGAAAACTTGACCTTTACCTTCCTGGAAAAGGAAATTGAGTTCTCTGGGAAGAGAAGTGAGGAGACCTTTTCCTAGCCAGATTAGTATTGCTCTTACTGTAATATTGTGGTGACTCCACCAATATATTGTAATAGATTTATATGTGTTTTTTGCATTTATCAAGCCATCAATCATTTCCTACTTCCCAGCAACCAATCCTACATAATATTTAAATTTAGAATAACCTTCTAGATGAAAAAGGACATCTAGAACAAGAATCTATGCAGAGATTTCTGAGTTTGTGATATTGCCATGCCGATAATTACATAGTCTTCATTGAATATGGTCAATCCATATTTTTATGGATCACCTCCAACTAATTTATTCTATCCTTCCTATTTTGTTTTATGTTTCCTACTTGGACATTACAGCATTAGAAATGAGATTTATTATGCACTATTTATTTATTTTACTAGTTAATTTATACTTTCCTGGAGAAAATCTAGCTAGTGTATTTAGCATAAAGATGGGGATTTTTCTACATGAAATAAATACAAATTTAAAAAACATGACTGCATGGTAAGACTACAACCTTAGGTCCTACCAACTCTATAGTATTCTACCTATAAGTATTGAGCAAAGCTCCAAAACCCCTCCAAATTTTGCCATAGACCTATAACAGTTAATATGATAAAGTGGAGAAATATTAAACATATTGGTAATTAAATGCCCAGTACCAAACTGAACATCAATTAATTGAAATGAAATTTAGCTTTTACCTTGATCTCAACTCAAAACTTACATTTTGAATATGGATCCTGCAAAGTGAAATACTTAGCACAAAATGCTAGTGCATCTACACTCTTGGACCAACGAAGTAAATGTCTTCAATACCCTATTTATTAAGTAGCTAATGTGAAAATATTTTCCCATCGGAGGCACAAAATGATCTTACACATAATTCTGTCTTTAGGTGGAATAATAAATTTCATAAATCAATGCTGTTCTCAACGTTTTTAATGAAAGACAATTTCCAAATGCAATGTTGTTAGCAATGTGATAGTCCAGATTTTTATACTCATACCTATTTATCACAAGCTATTAACAGTAGTACTGGTCTCCCAAGTCACACTGGCTTAGTTATTTTTTAATCATTTAATCACAGTGGTTATAGTTTTATCTGCTTTTCACAACAATGCATATATTTAATGCACTTTTTGTATCTGATTTTTTTTTAAATATGTAAATCATTTACTCTAATGCCAATCACAAATCGCTTAAAATAAACTTAATATGTATTATACATAACATGTAGTATATTTGTACAAGTAATCCTTGACTTACAACAGTTTGTTTAGTGACTGTTCGAAGTTACAAAAATGGTGAAAAAAGTTAGTTATGACTATTTTTCACACTTACAACTATTGCACCATCCCCATAGTCGTGTGATCAAAATTCAGATGCTTGGCAACTGGTTCATATTTATGACAGTTGTAGAGTCCTGGGGTCATGTGATCACCTTTTGCAACCTTCTGACAAGCACCATCAATGGGGAGGCCAGATTCACTTAACAACCATGTGACTAACTTAACAAACGCAATGATTCACTTAACAAATGTGGCAAGAAAAGTTGTAAAATGGGGCAAAACTCAGTTAACAAATTTCTCACTTTGCAACATACATTGTGGCACAACTGTTGTTGTAAGTTGAGGACTACCTGTATAACATAGCCCACTCTTAACAAACTTTAAAGAGGTTTAACAAGTATTTGACATTGCCTGACTTCCAATTTTTTTTTTTTTGAGTTTCAAATCAAAGCGTTGCACCAAACCTACAGCTACTGCTGAATAGGGAAACGAAAATGGAAATATTTCTCTTTACTCTGTATCAGTTCTTTTCAACATTTAGCCTTTTTATCCCTCCCCACTAGAATCTGTAGAAGCAGAATAAATAATTCTATAGATCTGCTTTACTTTGATGAAATATTGTCAACAAAATAAAGGGAGCAATTCTGTTGTTTTGAAATGAAATCAATATGTACAAATTGTGGAAAGGCTGGAAATCACCGAACACTTCATCAATACATTAAATATTAAATTATTTTATATTATAAGTATTTTTTTCTGGCAAAATGCAATACAAATGTATTACTTAGGTAGGTTCTTAATGTATCTTGTCATAATGAATTATGGAACAATTATTTAATTGGAATAACAAGTAAGATTTGAACACAGGAAGAGTTGACCAATGTGAAGATACTTCAATTAAACAAAGCTATTTTTAATTTATTAAAAACAGCAGGACTGAAAAACCTAGGGCAGAACAACATCCATTCTTCAGCACATATTTGAATTTACAGTTCTCTGAAAGTTGTCTCAAATTAGCTATTCTGTAGTATTCCCAATGAACATTTTAAAATAGGAGCTTGTATACTTACTGTGTTTTTCTGGCATACCATGTCCTGAAAAACAAAACATGCAATCTTATGCAAGTATAATAAATACCACCTTTAAAAAACAATGATGCTACTGGTTTGAAGACTGAAAATCTTTAAATATGTGGCTTTTACTGTTTGATAAAAGTACTGCTGGCTTTTTAATGAAATGGATAAGAACTTAGCATACCCATTTGGCTTAAATGAAGATGAAGTTAATTCTTAAATTAAGCTAATAATCTTTTCCTTCATGCAATATCCACTTACAAAAAAATTCTCTTCAACTCTGGAATTTTATTTGAATGTAGAAATACATAATGTAGGAATACAATAACTAAATGGGAAATTTAAAAAAAACCCAGAAGTTAACATCACCAGGGTTTTGAGGGTATTTCTTTTTGTTAATCTGATTATGACATATAAACTATACTTATCTTTTGTATCTTTTCATCTAATCTGGAATGTTTTTACTCATAACTGTATGTTATTTTTAATGTAAATTTTGTTATAACTGACAAGGAGGCATATAAAATCCTTTATCCATATACAATGGTATTACTGTAAAGTCCCAAAATATTGAAAAGTGACATAGTAGAATGAAACAGATTTTGAAGGTTGTAATTTATTTATTAATTAATCAAATTTATATGGCTACCCACTCATAGGAAATGACACTGGACAGCATACAACAATGCAATTTCATTTCAACCAGAGATATTCCTTTCAAATTTCAGCAAACCTCTTCCAAATTCACTGAATTAATACTATATAAATTAACAAATGCAGGGACTTTTATTGGAAGATATTCTTTATACCTTCTTTGGGAGAAAAGCTAATTAAATTGTGGAAGTAGTTTTCTAACTTTCTATATAAAAAATAAGTCTGATAAGTACATAATTTATCATTCTTGCACTGTAATGTTATATATCATAGTGGCCATGTCTGAGATTTGGGTTTTTTTGCCATACAAAATAATCTTGAACTATAATTTATAATCATAATTTAGTTTTAATTTTTAGTATTAATTTAATGTATTGTTTTACTGTTTATAATTATATATAGATATATATATATATATATACACACACAGTATAATATAATTAAGAGATAATTATCCAAGTATATTCAATGCAAAATTCAATAGGAATAACTATATGTACCTTATCTTTTGTTTTATTATAAAATAAATTTTAAATTTTAAGATATATTTTTAAAAAGGC
The DNA here is from genome assembly GCA_032468235.1 of Pseudoxyrhopus heterurus. Taxonomy (NCBI): domain Eukaryota; kingdom Metazoa; phylum Chordata; class Lepidosauria; order Squamata; genus Pseudoxyrhopus; species Pseudoxyrhopus heterurus. Next base: position 4,210 of record JANHJO010004739.1, on the reverse strand, counting down.
ACATCTAGATTTATTGCAATTGATTATAGTACCATATTTTTAAATCTTTCTAATGTAACAACAGAATAAAAACATACCTTCAGTGACTGAGCAGTATCAACATCCGTATCATGGTAAAGTATAACATTATTGGCCATATCAAAGCTTTCCCGTACCCCAAGGTGGTAGAAGAGGGCGGGTTGTCTGGAAAAATCACTCATATCCACTACTGCAACATCTATAAGAAGAGCATGGAATAAAACTTGGGGGAAATTGTACGGAGTTATTTCTCAAGTTCTGAGTTCTGAGACTAAAACAATTTGTCCGTGAGACAAACAAGAGTTTTCACATTTGCTTACTGCCCTTTTGGCAAAATGAAATATTAAAATAACATGAAATAATTTCTGCACAAACTCCTGGAGCTGCAATATAAACTGGCATGGCTAGAGATTTCAGACTTCAGAGATAAATCCGTCTTGCAAGTGATAAATAAAATCAAAGTTTAGTTAAAAAGACAAAACAAAACTCAACAATATGGTTTGTAATATTTGACAAAAACTGCCTCCTCCCTGGTCCCAGATTGACTGGTAAATGTTTTTTCCACACAGGGGGAGAAGTTAGAGAAACAGTTGGGGAAATTGCCAGCCTCTGCCTTAGTAAGCCCTGTACGCTACGGTACTATGAAGCCACAATGAATAAGGTTCTCTGTGAGAGAAGATAGAACAGGGGCTGGCAGTGGGACCAGCAAATTTTATGAAAGTTCAGTTTTCTATTAGGTCATGGACTAATACATAGTATATATCAAATTAGCCATGTTAAATTTGGATATACCCCACTGCTTCGGAATTTCAATTCCAAATGTGCTTTTTCGAAAGGGAACTGTACTTCGTTTTTCCTTGAAGAAGTTTGAAACTTCTTGGATGAGAAGTGAAATATCCTCAAGGAAAAACAAAGTCCAGTTGCCTTTTGAGAAAGCACCTTTGGGAGAACCATCATCTGGATGACTTAGAATCTCCATAGACATTCGGAATTTAAAGTTCTAATACTGTATTATGCTATAGGTTTGACTGGGACATTTTTAAAAATCAATGTTCATGGAAATATTGGTTACCATATTATTGTTTATTATTCAAGGGACTGCATGTCCCCAAATTCATCTACCTATCCCATTAGGTCCAGCTCTGGATCCCATCTGCTAGAAACGATATCTGGTGAGGCCCAGGATAGGAATCTTTTCTGTTGTAGTATCTACTCTTTGGAATATCATTACACTGATGATCAGAACAGCTTCAAGCTTACTGACTTTCATAAATCATTAAAAACCTGGTTTTGTCATTGGGCTTGGGGATCTGGATATGCAAAAGGGCCTGTATAGCACCTAGTTGATTGACTGACTCCTACAACAACCTCTCAGTTGCTGCCTGTAACTGACAAGACTCTGATCAGTTTCACATTAAAGGCTTTGTTTGCTGAGAGCAGTTCATGGCTCACTGTGTGTCTGCTTTTTCAGACATCTCTTTTTCCAAATTATCCCAGCATTTGGGTGAGCATTGCAAAGGATGGAGAAATGGAGGGAAAAGGCTCCAAGAGTTGCCCTTTTAATCCATTTCTTTGTGAGTTAAAATCTGGAAACCTTCCTTGCCATTTGGGCTCACTTGGAATTTTAAGGTCACATCCTTCTGATGCTGGAAAGGAAAGGAAAGCTGTTGTAAAATCATAAGCAGTCATGGCCATGTGATTTATCACTTAGTGACCATTTGGTTACTATTCAAGTTGCTGGTCCAAATTGCAGTTCCTAAACAAGGACTACATCTATAACTACCATTTTTCCCATTCACACTATCTATTAACACAGTAAATTTCTGTTGAACAAATCTGAGGTATATATGTTTAGACTTCAGGTTCAGAACTAATAGGAACAGTAATACACAGAAAGACACACACACATGCACACATTATGGTATTGAGTTACAATTTGTACTCAAACACTAGATCTATCATCATTTTCCTGGAACATTCATTAATAACTAAAAATAACAGAGCAATTTGTTTCCTGTGAATTACATTACTGTTAAAAAATTGTACCTAAATCTATGACTTCTATTTTGTAATACTGTTACAATCCATACAATTATTACCATAGAAATAGCATGTCAGTCCTTCCTAGGTCAGGAAACAGACTCCTCAGAACTAATTAGAATGCAATTTTATTGAGAAAGGCTGTAATAATAGAATTCTGAAGGGCTGTTTTTCCTTCTCTCTTTCTTATACCTCAGGGACATATGGCAGAACTAATCTGAGTTTGTTCATTTTTTGTGTTTTCTTCATTTCCCAGGCTTCAAATGTGTTGTTAATTGTCACCATATAGTTTTCTCAAGGTGATCTCTATGGCTCTCCACATATGGTTTACATTACAAACAGTACAAGTGTTACTACCATACCATATCGAACTGAATCTAAATAATTAAAGCAGCATAGTTCTTGTCATTACACAAATTCAACTCCTTGCATCAAATAAGTTACAGAAAGAATGTATGACTTTTAAAAATTCAAATATATTCCTCGTCAATTTTAAGAGCTATTACCAGCAAAAATAACATCTACCCTGTTATGGCTTTTACTGATTCCTTGACATAATATCCTTTATTAGAAAGTGTATATGTATGTATATATGTATGTGTATGTATGTGTATGTATACATATACACATACACACACACACACACACACACAATTTCATATTTTGAAATCCTATGATTTAAGTAACTATCACCCAGAGTTTGTGTTGAGTGCCCTAAAAAATCAGTAAGAGAAATATTTTTAACAAGGAAAGGAAAGTTAGTTGCCTAAGCTCTTTTTCATTTTGTTAAATAAATCTGCGTCCTCTCTAATCATTGCAGCAACATTATCTAATTTTCATGTGGTATAAAAATTTGCCTTATTTGTTGTCAGGGAAGAAATTAATTGCCAGCAGTTTAGCCCTCATGCTAATATAAAATTAGCCACTGCATTGGTAACTTTCTACACTTGTAAGCTTTTACTAAATAAAAACTTCTAGTATAAAATACATTGTGTACTAATATATCAACTGATTCCTGATACACTGAGAACTGTAAGTTTTTGTTTAACTTACAAAGCCCAAAGATCCCCAATTCTGTGTTTGGATTAATGCTGGTTTCTTCTACTACACTGAATTTGGTCCAGTTCTTTATGGTTATAGCCATGGATGCAAATGAGAAAGGCCTTCCTATTTTCTTCTGTGGTGGATTTGCAAAGCTTACATCCTGTTGCGTTCTCCTGCTGCGGGAGCTGCTTTCCCTTCCCATCTTAACAACTGGCCACCACCACTTCGGCCCGCCTGCACGCCCCACCCTGCCGTGAATGACATCGAGCTGGCCACTCCCACTCAGTCACATGACCCCCCCAGCTACGCCCACCCAATCTTTAGAATGAACCGGTTGTTAAATTAGTTGGATCCCACCACTGAACTCTACCCTGGGTCAAGGTCAGCGACATTTTAAACCATTGCCTAACATTCATAGCCGGGTGTTTTCTGGACTTCTCCCACCACCACTCCAAGATCCAATCTAATTTGGTCTGTGTTTGAACTTATGCTGGCTTCTTCTACTATACTGAATTTGTTCCATTTCTAACTTTTGAAAGTTGTCCTACAGAAAGCCCCTTTACATAATTTCTTCTATCATTCATTGGGCTGGGAAAGAGTAGAAGTCCCCCTCCTATTAATTATGGGTGATTCATTTTCCATTATTTTTTAACAAAATATTCTGCATTAACAGAAAAATTGATGAGTTCAAATTAGGAAGAGTTACTATTCCAAAACTAACAAAGTTTTTTGCATGGTTCTCTCATGAAACATATACACCACATACATTAAATCAATTTTTTTTTGCTTTGTTTACTGAGATTCAACATATTGCAGTATTCCATGGTTTGTTTCAATTGACTTTCTCTATGCTTTTGTATATGTCAATCTCCACTGTTGCTTTCACAATTTAAAACTTTTATCTTAAAGTATATTATACCAATTTCATAAGGATATGGGTTTCAAATTCTTCAAGCTGAGCTCCATCTGTATATCTGTTAATGCTGTGTGTTAGCACATGCAGCACAAGAATTCAATAATAAAAATATTTTATGGCTTAGTTCCTTTCTCACTGAAATGTCAAAATCAAGTAGTTGACCTGACTTTTCCAATTATATAAAGGCGTGTC
>JANHJO010004738.1:318106-328541 GCA_032468235.1 Pseudoxyrhopus heterurus | reverse complement strand
CACCAGGCTCAAGGTCGACTCAGCCTTCCATCCTTCCGAGGTAGGTAAAATGAGTACCCAGATTGTTGGGGGCAATACACTGACATTGTAAACCGCTTAGAGAGGGTTGCAAGCCCTGATAGATGGTATATAAATACAGTGCTATTGCTATTTAATCTCCATTTAAAAGTCTGGGGAAAGAAATTTAAGAGGTAAGGACACTGGATTATAATCAGAAAAAAGATTTCGGAAGAATATTGGTTTTAATTGTTTTGTGAAGCGATTTTTTTAAATAATCCAAATTATATCAGTTCTAGAAAAAGATTGATGTCTCTCTGGAAAAAAAAAGCTGTTACATTTTTTTTACAGAAGATGAGCTGTTTTTATAAGCGCTGAGGATATATTTGATATAGAACCGAGCACCGATTCTTGAAATGTTCTTAAATAGATCAAGGAATGCTTTCTGAAGATAGCAGTCAGAAATAGTTCTGGCAAAGCACCTGTTGGAGACCTGCGTGATTTGGGGAAATCTGAATAGCCTTCCTTCAAGATGGCATTGGCGTCTTTTGATGAACAGGGAATGCTCTGCATTTGACGGAGACAGGAAAGGCTATCAAAAGTGGAAGCGAATGGAATTAGGTTAAAAGTCTTAGGAGGGGAGAAACCCCCCAGATTTGGGCACAGGTTTGTTTTACGATATTAGTCCTATTTTAAAGTTTAAGTTTAGTAGCTTAAGCTTGAGTTTTCTATGCTTCTTCCCTCACACTTTGGCAAGAAAAACCAAAAGCACACATATAGACTGGGTGAAACCAGGTTTAGTAGCAGTAACTGTGGGAGGGATCTTGGAGTCTTAGTGGACAACCAGCTAAATATGAGCCAACAGTGTGTGGCGGCAGCCAAAAATAGCAATATCACAAGCACTGTATTTATATACCGCCTATCAGGGCTTGCAACCCCCTCTAAGCGGTTTATAATGTAAGCATATTGCCCCCAACAATCTGGGTTCTCATTTTGCCAACCTCAGGAGGATGGAGTCAACCTTGGAGCTGGTGGGATTCGATCAGCCAAACTGCTGATCTGCAGTACTGCATTCTAACCACTTGAGCCACCACAGCTCCTTACATACACTAAGATGAAATAAGGCAAGATATAGTAAAATAAGATAAAATAAACTAAGGTAAAATAAAATATGGTAAGGTATGAGTAAGAAAAAAAGAGTAAGATAAAACAGTATAAGATAAAACGAAATGCAGAGATGGAAGATAAGACGAACATTACAATGCAAAGCAGTATACATTTAGGGGAATTCATCACCTTTACATGCAGTCCCAATGTATTCTATAAAAATGTGTTCTAAGCTGAACAACCTTAACCATAAACTTAACCATAAGTTTTAATGACTATATATGGCTGATCCCTGAAAGAATAATGATACACCCCCAATATTTTTTTCTCATGCAAGGATTGTTCTAATTGTGCAAAAAAATTGGTTACAAAGGTAACAATTCTAAAAAGATCTTCTGTGTTAGAATAAAACTTAAATCTTTGTTATCTAAGATAGCACAATCACTGTTTGCTTAAACTATTCTATGTAAGCATTAATTTCATGTCAATATGCTCTAGGAATGTAAATTATTAAAGAAACTGCATCCAGATGGAGTTCCAGTTCAATACATGCCCTCACTACTTACTAGATATACAATTTGCCATTTTAGCCTTCAATAGCAACACCAATGTATCACTTACGTATTTTTTTGCTAATACAGTACAAATGAACTTTCAAAGAAGTACTAAAGTGACAAAGCGTTCTGGAACAGATATGGGAACACTCTTCTCAGTACCTCCTTAAGTCAAATGCATATGAATCCAAACATGCAGTTTCTTTAACCAGCAGCAACAAATATGGTGAGCACACCTGCTTTGAACCGCTTGACCTCCTTAGTTTTCACCTGACCTAGCTTAGTGCCTGGTTTTACTGAAAACTGCAATCCCAGTACAACCAGCTGGAAAACTACCTCCTGAAAAAGGGAAGATACTGGATACCAGCGGAAAATGAATATATTATGAAATATTGTAAAACTGAAAGAAATACAAAGGAAAGGGTGAAGGTAAATGTGAGCAAAAAAATGAACCTAGAGTGGCTCAGGAAAAACTTTGCAGAAAAATGCATAGTATTTCTATAATTTATACCTTGCTTTTCAACTCTTCAAAGTACAAATATTCAACCAATACTGCACAAACTGCCCCTGGTTATCTACCACTGTTACCTCAAATTCAGCAGTTTTTTAAACACTAATAAACACTACTTGGTCAAGATAAAATTTTGTTAACAAAGATGCTGCCAATGTTCCAAGTCAATTAATCTGCTCAAAAGCTTAATACATACAAAAACAGTTACATCATCAGAAAATATATCAACAAAAACACATTATCATTTCCCCTTTGTTCATCTTGAATATTAACTGGCTTATTTTTTTTCTTTTGAAAATAAAATATATTGTCAATACAATTAGAAAACATGACATGATTGTACCATTCTAAATGTAATGGCAATAAATTTAAACATCTGTGTGTCTGCGTAGTTAGAAATGTGGTCAAGGGTATTAAACAAACCAAATACATGCACCCAGGCATAACAGGCTTGGTAAAGTAGTTACATAAACAAAAACAAAGATTGAACAGAAATTGCTAATTGTCAGTGTGCAATGTCTTAGTCCCAAGCACTTAGAGAAAAAAGAATATATGTATCTCAGGGTTGAACTGTGGTGTCCTTGGTGCTCTTTGAGCTTGGTTGTTTTACTTGCAGGCTCTTCATTGCTCAACTAGGTAACGTAAGTATTAATGAGTATGGGGTGTTCTCCTTGTTTATATGGAAGCAAACCCTACACTCTCTTGAGTCTTTTTGTTTTCTTTTTTAGTGTCCCTCTCCCATTGAGAGCCAATTTGTCTGAATACCAAGTTTCCAGGAATTCTGCAGCATTTTGGATTTAGCTTGTTATAGAATTCTCTGTTTCCTAGTTGAAACGATGGTTGAGTCTGATCATCTATTGTGAGATTAAGGACTTTTCATTGTGTCTTCTGACTGTTAGTTGGTCTCTACGGATGTGGTAGTTTTCTGTCTGTCTGTTCTATATACCATACTGGTTGTTACTAGTCCTCATATTGTATATGTTGAGGATGACTTTTCTACCTAACCACTCAATTCTATACAGCACATTTAAACCAATGCAAGCTATGAAAAGGATATTATCACACATCAAAACCCTCAGAAACAACCAACAGACTATTGCTGAACCATGGCGAACTACAGTGAACCACACAGCATCACCGTAGCACTTAAACCAACTAATATCTTCTAAAACATCTTATGTAAGACAAAGATTCAGCAGCCCAAGAAGAAAAAACAGGAAGCAAACAGCTAAGCTCCAAGGGCATTTCTCATCATACTGCAGAAGAGGAGTAGCTGTTTGGTGGGTCACCAGATAAATATGATGGATAAGAGAGCAAGCAAATAGATTCTTTCCTAGCGTGACTGTATCCATGCAAGAATTCTATGACTAAAAGCCCCACCCTCATATATACATATAAAATATCCAATTCTTCACAGAAATAAAGCTCATTATTATTGATGTATCGGTAGTCCTCGACTTACGACCACAATTGAGCCCACAATTTTTGTTGCTAAGTGAAACATTCATTAAGTGAGTGTTACCCTATTTTACGTTTCTTGCCACGATTGTTAAGTGAATCATTGCAGTTGTTAAGTTAGTAATACAGTTTTTAAGAGAAACTGGCTCCCCTGTTGACTCTGTTGTCAGAAGGTCGCAAAAGGGGATCACGTGACCCCAGGACATGTCAACCATCATAAATATGAATCAGTTGCCAAGCATCTGAATACTGATCATGTGACCATGGGGAGTCTGCAATGGTTGTAAGTGTGGAAAACAGTTGTAAGTCACTGTTTTCAGTGCCATCGTAACTTCAAAGAGTCACTAAATGACCTGTTGTAAGTTAAAGACTACCTGTAGAAGCGAACTGGATCATTTGTTTCATTTCCCTGATCAAGGACATTAGCAGAAACTTGAAAATAATTAGAAAAAGTATTGATAAAAGATCTAACACACTTTTTAATGTTTTTGAGCAAACTTTCCTACCTAAATACAGTTCAACTCCTCAGAAAGCAAGGCCACCTGCTGTGAATTTTGGGAATTGAAGTCCAAACATCCAGATGCATAAGTGTTCTTGAGCAAACAGAATAATAGGAAGGCGTTTATTGTGTTCAGTACAGTTGAAAAAGAAAAGTGTATTTTGTCCTTTCATAACAAAGCTTTTAAAGACATGTGTTGTTGAAACACTACAGGCACATTACATGAGCAATGGAGCTTCAAAGGGAATCATTTAAAATGGTCAATAAATCATGCTTGGTAACACAAATGCAACCTAATAGCCAACCTTCATTAACTCTGCCCTAGCCCACTCAATTAAAACTTCTTCAATCATTTTTAACATTTATTCCAGTTTACTTTGTTGTTGTTGTTTTGAAAAGGACCACCTTTTCAAGTATCATAATGTAATATAGGTAGTCCTCGACTTACAGCCATTCCTTTAGTGGCCGTTCAAAGTTACAACGGCACTGAAAAAAGTGACTTGTGACCTGTTTTCACACTTGTGACCATTGCAGCATCTCCAGCCACATGCTCAACTGGCAAATATTTATGACAGCTGCACTGTCCCAGAGTCTTGTGATCGCCATTGGTCCACTTCCCCACTGGCTTCCGACAGGCAAAGTCAAAGGAGGGAGCCAGATCCACTTCACAGCCACATGATTCGCTTCAATGATTAATTTAACAACTGTGGCAAAAAAAGATCACAACATTGGGGAACAACTCACTTAACTGTCTTGCTTAGCAACAGAAAATGTTGTGGGCATAAGTCAAGGACTACCTGTACTGCATGATGTTGCATGTTCCAAAAATATGAAACTAAATATTGCAGTATTCAGTTTTTTGCCGTATCACATTCCAGGTTTTATGAACTTTTCAACAATCCTGCAGTTGTAAAGCATTTAGAAATTACTCTTTATTTTACAATTCTACAGACAACAATAAGCGGTACTAGGGATGATCCAATGCCACCTCTGGATTGATAAAAAATACTTTGAAAATCTCACTATGTTCTCAGATTGTATTCTCTCCCAATTTCCCTCCTCCAGTCTTTTTTTTTTTTTTTGCTGCTGCTGCTGCTGAGAAAAAAAATGAACCAAACATCGAAATCATTTTCTTAGGCAAAGCAATTTAAACTAATACTTCTGTGTATTATTCCATTATGTATAATACTGTACAAACTGGTGTTGCTAAAAATCCAGTTATGAAAGCCAGAAAATCTCCCTTGCATCTCTTATAATGTGGCATAAGTATATTATGTGTAATATTGTATCCCATATGATTTGAGTAGAAAATTACTAACTCTTAGAATAAAAATAAATAAAAGATATAAAAATGTCACAGTAACGATCTATCAACTGCATCCAACCATCTTACTACCCAATGATCTGTAGTCTTGAGAAATGATAAATACAGATGGATGGGGAAGTCGAATTATGACAATAAGCACTTAAGAAAAAATGTATTATTTTACTGCCAACAAAGCTTAAAGCTTTGACAGTGTCAATTTTCTCTCTGCTCCATTCCCCCCAAACATGCAATTTATGCTGCAAAGAGGTTGTATGCATTTACAGTAGGCACAGGAAACCTGCAACCATCCAGTTTCAACCAGCAGGGCTAATCAAGGGAGTGAGGAGAGATCTTGATTGAAAAGGAATAAATTCCTCTCTGGTTCTGAGCGGAACATACAATATATTTCATTCACTTGCAACTGGTCTTAGCAGCTGAGATACAGTAGGTGTTTCTGTTTGGGAGCTGCTTCTTTCTCTTTGGAGTACTGGGTTCTAGACTATTTTTTAGGTAGCAATTAACACAAAGAAAAGCAGCGATTAAAAGTGGATTAGGAAATATGTGTTAACTGATCTTTTTTTTTTTGTAAGATGCCTCTGCTTTTCCTATCTCATCTTTGTCAACTTTGATAAACCCTCCTCCAACATAAAAACTTGAAATTCTGAATGCAATAAATATGGGATTTGGTCAGTTTATCTCACATTTCTGGAGTTAAGTAATTCCTCAATATAGGTACTTGTGTTTTAATCCATGACTGGTATAACAAAGAAAAAAGCCAGCTGAAGCTTAGGCTGTACAATAAGAGAATTAATTAATCACAGCATTCAAAGCATTTTAACTTTGGTTAATGACCAAACAGTAATATATCACAAGGCCACAGAAGCATAGACGTTGTGGAAATGTAGCATATGGAAGACCACAGATTCCCATGTCTATACAATTCTTCTGAATTAAGATGTTTTTATATGCCATATACTCACACTATGCTGTTTATCTCAGCTGACATTTTCAAATTAACTAGGGTTGTAACTCAGTCACTTTACAATATCAACAGAACTAGTTTTCTGTGGCAGAAGAATATATATGCATTGTTCATGAAGCTCCATTACTAATTTTAAAATAAAACATCACAGTAAAATTTTATTTTATTATAAAATTAATATAGTGGGCCTACCAAAACTATTTCTCAGAGATTATAATAATGCAAATTATTCTTAAAATTAGACAATATTAACAATAGTTCTCAATGTTTTTTCTCTCAAATACCAAATGTTAACGAGATAGTGAATAATTTTCAAATATCACTAGTTATATACAATTGTTCTCATTAAAATGTTTTATACAATTGCATATATTAGTAAGATAAGCATAAAACTAGTAATTCATAAATGCCTTGCAGAAAAAACTATGCACTTTTAAAAGAAGAAATGGAATCAACATGATGGAATTGGCAGGGAAAACTGACATAATAGTTATCTGCCAATTGCAAAAGTTAAAACTTTGGAAGTCTCAGAGATCCAGACTGCAATCTTATCAAGAGAAAGTTAATTTTTTAAAAACCGGATTCACAGTCAGTTAAGAATATATTCTAAAATTCAGAATCATCTAGGTATAAAAAATACTAACATCTACTTGGTAAACAAATTAATTTATTATTTTTAAATACTTCGCAACAGAAAGATAGCAGTAAAAAGCTGTAATATAAAATTGCTGAACATGTATTTTTTTATGTTTCATTTTCTTTCTAGGTAAGTTACCCACTAGAAAAAACATATACTGCATGTTTACTAGTTTTCCTATTTTGTTTTTCAGATTTGTAGATGGCACAATCATACAAAAAATGTGCACTGTGAAGTCACCAATCAAAAAAGTATATTGATATAAAAATATATTAAAAATAGTAAATTAAACTGTTTATGGGTAGAATTACGGAAATAAATTGATATTTATTAACTATATTGTAAATTCTGTGTTTGAGAAAACTGCAAACATTTATCTAATTGTTTCTTCAATTGTTTGCTGTAGGAAATTCCATTATTTAAAAAAAAACAATATCTGTGGATACTTTTTCTGAGTTCTGGATGGTTACTAGTGGATTAACCCATGTACTTTTATGATCCAGAAAACACAAAGCAAGGGATTTCTTAAAAGGCCCCACTGTCTTTATACAAAACATTTAAAATATCTGAACTTGGATCACTTTTTAAATCCAAGGCACAGCACTAACTACACTAACCAATAAATATTTATTACTATCAAGAAAACTGTATTAATGATTGAAACATATTAATTAATTTTAAGTATTACAAATTTTAAAATGAGAGAGCAAAAGTTTGAGTTTGATCCATGTCATTGTACTTATTCTTATTTTCATATTATGATAAACCACTACCCAGTAACATAATTATGGGTTTATTTTGGAATTTCCTATTATTCAGGCATCAGGCAAGGATTATGCTATTGCAAGCATTCAGAATTCCCCAGTTTATTTCTATGTAAATATATCTACAGTATACTTCAGAGGCATGTGCTTTGAAGACTGAACACACTCTATATTAAGGCAGTATTTAAGTGTAAACCAATGTTCTAATTACAATACCTATTAATATGCACTGTAGAAAATACACGATTATTAATTTCAATTTTTCATAACAAATATATCTTGATTAAAAAAAACTTTTCAAATCATTAGACACCTAGATAGCTCTATTATAAATCACAGTTGGAACAGTTAAGCTCTTTCCTAGATGGATTTTCAGAGCCTTCATCTCAATACTATATGACACTCAACCAATCTCCAAATACAATGATCTAAATCTAGCTCCAACAATTGCTTTATTCTACTTCTAACAACCTTGGGCAAGTTAAGTATTTACTGTTTTACCATTATGCTATAGAAGCTTAAACACCAAAATGGATATTTCCATACTGAAGTGGTAGTTTCTTAGTATTTATAAAGAGCATTGACCTAATCTTTTTTATCTTGAAAGCTTAATTCAAAGCAATTATATTATTAGATTTAATGATACTGAATAGATGAGAAAATCCCTAACTGCAGGTACAATTTCAAACTTTGGAGGATGTTATCTTAACATTTATACAAATGGATGCACCTAATCTCCCCCCTCCCTGCATCCTTCTCTAAACTTCTCAGGAGAGCTTAAATTCTGCACAGCTTGGCCTGCAGAGAATTTGCAAGTGAAAGTAAAAGATAGGAAAGAATACCACTGGATACAACTCATGGCTTCTTTGAAGCTGAACAGTTCATAAACATTTATAAATAGCCATTGTTATTATGTATCTCATACATCCCCAACCAAAGTAACATTTTATATATAGGAACGTATAGGAGCATACATATAGGAGACTTCCTGGATAATACATATATAGTGCAGAACTTAAATACCCCGCCAGGGTAATAATACCGTGCTTAAAGATATTTGGGACACCAACATGTTTCCTTCCTTGATTTTAAGAAAAAATAAAACTTAAAATAGTAGTTGTCATATACCAAAGGAAATATTTCCTTCTAAATGGCAGCACAAGTTGTCTTAGAAAATAAAACTGGACAATTGCACCAAAGCAGAAATAATAGAATAAGAAAGCTACAAGGGTTCTGCAATTGCTTTTTTTTTGGGGGGGGGGGGAGCTAATTATGTCTCCATTAAAGCCATTTTGAAAATGAACCCATTTCCCCAGTATCCATTTTATGAAAGCACCCACAACACATCCTGCAAATATATAAAGGGCAAGGCTTCAGAACATTTTGAAAACTATCGCAGTATTTATAATTGAAATAATATATACCACAGGCCTTGATCTGACCTACATGGGGTGCTATCTAACCTAGTCATGACTAGCTTTTGAAAAGAAACTTAGCTTTTATATATTTATTTATATATAAGTATGCAATGTGTCTTCAGGAAAACTGGTAAGTATGCAATTAGAGAAATTGTATAGCTTTTCCATAATCCATGTAGACACCATCATACAATTCCTTACACTCCTGTCACACCAACCTTTCTTTTCATTCTTCACTGAATACTTTTTCCTCTCCCTTCCAATGTTTCCTCTCTGTCCACTCCACCTATTTCAGAAGAACAACACATGATTGCTTTTTGCACCTCGACTAAAACTGCTACTAAAAAGGCAGGACTATAAATTAGCACATATAAAAAGTACTGTAGTGTATTAAATCCCCCAATTATCCCATATGGGTCACTGCAACCATTTCTTTGTACAGTATTCAATAGCAGCTGTGTGGGATGGAAAGAGAACAGCTTGGAAACCCACCAAAGTATTACATCCATTTCTGCAAACATATCCTTTCAGAACAGACAGGGCGGGCAGGCACACACACGGAAAGATGGAATGTAAGATAACACGCGGCAAACTCTCGAACATTAGAAAGGGCGATTTCAACGAACTAAACCCAAACCAGCTTTTTCAGGAGAAGTCACTGTGATGTTTCCTGTCTCCTTTTGTACAGTGCTATTTTTAGCAATGCCAATAGCTCCATGCAATTTATAGTAAACAAATGTTGAAGGGGAGAAGGGGGGTACGATGACGGATCTTTCAAGATCATGTTATGGCCTTCCTTGACACCTTCCCCATTTCAGGTTCCACTGGTTTTTAGGAGCCTGCCTTTTTTCTCTCTCCAACCCCCACCTGATATATTAACACCAAGCTATAAGAAAACATAGCAACCTCTCCTCTCCTAAGAAAGAGGGGGGGGCAATCAAGGGTGGGTGGGAGACCCAAAGGACAGACCTCCCAGCACATTCCTACAACCATTCCTACAAAAGGGGTGTGTGTGTGTGTGGGAGGGGGGAGTGTGTGAATGCATTTCCACACCGCCTCCTCAGCCCTTCTGTGTTCATTCCCGCCCCCCTTTTTTTAAACAGTAGTGGTCGTCTGCAGCATGCATTTATCCCATTACTGCTTCCCTCACGAAACCACCGTGAATGTTAGCACCCCAACATCCCACGGGAAGAGAAAGCTTC
>JANHJO010004738.1:254549-266802 GCA_032468235.1 Pseudoxyrhopus heterurus | reverse complement strand
TATTCTATTCTATTCTATTCTATTCTATTCTATTCTATTCTATTCTATTCTATTCTATTCTATTCTATTCTAACCAGTTTATTAGCTAACAGTTCATCATCAGTTTTTTGACAGTGAAGTAAGTCCAATATAATTTATGCCATTGTCTACAAGAATTCGCCAAAGCAAATTTTCAAATTTTCTTTTCATAATTTTAACTTGATTCATCTCAAGGTAACCTGCACTGCTCCTCCCTAGGAAAGGATGACTAGGAAGAATACATTTTCAATGGCAGCCCCTGCCCTATGGAGCCACTCTGACTGACCCCTTGACCTCAATAGGCCTCTCTACCTTTTTAGCCGCCCATGAAGCTTTGAAGGCTTGGCTTTTCCTCCAAGCACTGGGATGAGAGACTCTATGACTTGTACAAGGTTTTTGTTGTTTTTAAAGTTTTTTTTTAACATGCTTAGTTTTTACACTCTTATTTTAGTTTCTGTGTTATACGATAGGCAGCTATACATGTTTTAAATAAATAAATCGTACCCCTGGCTTTGCATTTAGGGAAAACTGGCTAAATTGGCTTCTTGATCACTGGGATTCGATATCCTGGGAAAGCAATTGTTGAGGTATAATTTCTGCTCACGAGGAAGGACATAGAGGATCGGTAATGCCAAGGAATTCATTTACCCATAAATTGGGGCTGTCAGTTTCAATTGGATATATGGCGTTTGGCTATGAGTCGTGGTTAAAATGCAGTATTGCAGGCTAACTCTGCCCACTGCCAGCAATTCGATCCTGACCAGTTCAAGGTTGACTCAGCCTTCCATCTTTTGAGGTTGGAAAAATGGGGACCCAGATTGTTGGGGGCAATCTGCTGACTCAGTAAACCGCTTAGACTTAGAGGGTTCTGTAACTATTATGATGAAGCAGTATATACGTTTAACTGCCCTGCTATTGCTATAAGGCCAGGCTAAACATGCGCTACTTTTACACATGCTAAGCCATACAGTTGTTTAATAAGGCCCAATCACAAATCAAACTATTATAAACTACGATTTGCAAAACGGAAGGGCTGAGTTTTCACAACATTCTAAGCTAAAACTAAGCGAAGTGCATTATGTCTGGATGTGACAAGCACAACCACTCCACCTCTTTTACCCCTGCCTCTCATTTTACCAAGATAGTAGGAATGTGAGAGTAAGGGGCCCCTTACAGGGAGGGATCAGAAGAAGCGAGGGAGTTGCTAACCAGATCTCTGCCCCACTTGTCATTTTGTCCTTCCAGAATCCACCACAGGAGTTTTTTTCCCCTTCAGGTTCCGAGTCATTTCTAACCGTGGAACCCCAGTTTCAAAGAAAAATAACTTTCAAGAGGGGATCTCTAACCAATAATCACTTGAGAAAGAGCTAAACATTTCCTCGCTCATTCGCCAGTTCTCTCTCGAAATATTTATTATAGGAGAAAGGTGAGCTTGAACATTGTTTTCTGTAGCCCATTCAGTTTGATCCTCTCAGTAGGAAGAAGTGGATATGTAAGGCGAAGGGTTTTTTTTTATCAATGCCTTCTGTCATGCTATTTAAGCCTAAAACTCTTCACTGCTAAAGTACAAGAAATTGGGGGGATAACTAGTATATCCTGCAACCCTTGGGAAATCACCTGTCTCTACAATTCTGGAAATAATAGAGATTGCTTAGATACAAAAAGACAACATTTTATTTTGGACATGTTATTTATTTCCACCAAACTTTTTTGTGTCACTCCTTTCTTTTTGTTTTAATGTTTTAAAAAGTAGGTTTTTTTTACTGTAATAGCAAATAGTAAAATACTCTGTAGCCCTACTGCATTATCATAAGTCTCGTTCTCCCCGCCCCTTACTTTTTTTTCAGAATTGATGTCAAAGCACTAGATATTACCCTGTGTTAACCTCACTAAATGAATAGCGTAGAAATCTACAAAAAGAAATGCAACAGCTTCTGTGCAAAGTCCCATTTCATTTCATTGGGAAAATTTTCTTGTGAATATTTTTTTTTGCTCAGAATTAAAGCTTGTTAAAATCACAGATATCATTTTCAGAGGAAGTATATCAAGACTTGCAATGATTAATTAAATGTAATTGAGAATGCAAATTGGTATTTGTTGGCCATGGTTATCTGCTTAACTTCTACACCAGTGATTCTCAACCTTAGCAACTTTAAGATGTTTGGACTTCAATTCCCAGAATTCCCCTGCTAGCATGCTGGCTGGGGAATTATGGGAGTTGAAGTCCAGATACCTTAAGGGTGCTAAGTGTGAGAAACACTGTTCTACACAGTATATGGTATCATCACAGCTGGACATTGAGGAGTTTACAAGCCTGAATACAACTGGCTCCCTCAGCCAACAGGGCAGACTTAATATCTGTTGAAAAGGTGATTGCATGCCCTCTTAAAAGGGTTTTTTCCCTCACAGGTTCACACGATCCAGATTCTAAAATTACATAACTGAAATCTACAGCTAGTGAGTCTGCTTAGCTCAAATTAATCTGTAAACATTGATTTTCCCATTTGTCTGCCTATTTTCTTTACCTTCTTAGACTTGGAGAATATTGTTTCATACTACCACCCTATCTTAGGTTTTTGCATATTTCCATGATCATTTTCATTTCTTTTTCCAGATCCCATCTTGTATACAAATTCCTTTGAACCATTCTACCAGAATGAACCAACCAACTGTATACACTTGGTTCCCAGATATTTTCACAGCTTAATCAGTATATGATATCTTTTAAGTCTAAAAATGTAGCATGGTGAATAATGGGGTTCAATTTTCTATTCTTTCAGATCCTGAATGGGGTTGTTCTCAGGCCCCAGAAATGGACCTCAACCAGTTTTCATATGTATTTGGATTTCCATATGTATTCAAAATCTAATTAATTTAGAACAAACAGTTCAACCCTATAGGGATACCAGATAATCAAAAGACATAACATAAATATAAATGTATTGATAATGGATAGTCCAGAAATACAACAGGCATTAGACTAGGAGTATTAAATCAGTTAATTTTAATTGAGTACCATTCTTTAAACAGTTAATCATTAAAGTGGATATATTTTCAAGAAAATTTCTCTGCTATTTAAGTAAGTGAGCAATAACTTACACCTTATTATATAAAAGGCTCCATATGCAGTCTTGTAAAGAAATACAATTTTTAATCTCTTATTCTTCATTATAATGTACCAAAACCAAAAGAACAACAATCATAAAAAACAGATGAACTTCCATATATCTACAATTAAAATCTGTTCTCCGTAGTTAAAATGAGTCTCCTGCATATAAATCTACAAAGCTTTAATTAAAGAATGTATCTCATACAATAACTGAGGCCAAGCATCACATATTCCATTCAAGATCTTCATTTTCGGATGTGTTCATCCCATGCTCTGTCCCAAAGTCTGGGAGAAAGAAGCAAGTTTCAGGGCATCACAGAAGGCTAGCAGGATTGGAGCCATCTGAGTCTCAGGTGGTATGTTCTTCAATGGGGCAGGTGCTGCCATAGAAAAAACACACCTCCAGTGTTCCATCAGGTGACACTTTTGTAGAAGGGACCTGTAGCATTCCCAATCTGCTGAGTCACGTAGCATAAACAGAGATGATTGGAGATAGGTAATCACAAAAATAACCCAGCCTAGGACCATAAAATATTTATAACAGATCTCAATTGTACCTATAGGGAGCCAGTGCAAGTTGTGAAGCAGTGGTATTTCACAAATACACCAAAATGCACATATAACTACTCATACCCCTGCATTCTGGACCAATTGCAGCTTCCAGGTGTTCTCAAGGGCAGCCCTACGTAGAGTGCATTGCTGTAGTCCAAACAGGAGGTGATCAAAACATGAGTGACCTACAAAAGATAAAGATAAAAATAGAGATAAGGATGACTAGCTGGGCATTATTTGTTTATTATTTGTTTATATATGTTCAAATAATATGAGGATGATTTAAATGTGATATTAAAAGATAAAATGAGAATCATCTAGAGTTGACAAATGTGATAGAGATTAACAATATTGTTAGTGTGAACTTGAAGAATTTGGTATTTAGAATGAAGTCAGTTTCTGTATAAGAGAACAATATTTAGATTGAACAAGAAAGAAGATATAGACAAATTAGGGAGTTTTTTTTGGTTTATGTAAGCCCAAATAATATAAAGAGAATTTTTTAAATCTTAAAAATTATCTTAAATTGACAAACGTGATAGAGATTATTGCTAATGTGACTTGGATCATTATAAATGATATGTAGAATTAAATTGGTTTACATTTAATAGAGAAATGTTTAGACTGCATAAGAAAAAAAGAGATAAAGATGAGGAGTTAGATATTTTTTGCCTATGTATGCTTAGTTAAAATAATAAGGACAATTTAAATTTGAGAAATGAGATAGAAATTAAGGATATTGTTATGATGAATTGGATTAATATGAATGACACCCAAAAACAACTCTGTTCGCACATAAGATGTATATGTAAAGGAAAAAGCAATAAATAATAATATAATAATAAAAGACATGAGTGACGATAAGCAAGGCGTTCCAATAAAGGAAAGTGTGCAACTGGTGCAATAGATGGATTTGTGCAAAAATCCTATTGGCTATAGGTGCTGCTTGCTTTGTCTGCGGGAGCTGAAAGTCCAAGAGGACCCCAAAATACGTACAGGTTTTGTATGGGGGAGTGCATCCTCACCTAGATGTAAAGAAAGTCTTCCAAATTGAGATTCAAATAATAACCCATAGTCACTTGGTCTTCTTGGATTGATTTAAAGCCTGTTCTTATCCATCAAGGCCCATGTAGCTTTCAGACCATTTACCCTATTAGGGAGTTCAGGTTAAAAAATTAGATACCTCAAATATTGCAGGAATCAATAAAAGAGAATATTTGTAGCTAAAGGGTGAAATGAGCTTGGTACTCTTTGAGCTTGGTTGTTTTCTTGAATATTACCTAGTAATATTCAATATGGGTAATGAAATGTCTACAAGAAAACAGCCAAACTCAGAGCACCATGGTCACAGGAATGTTATTTTATTGTTTTACGTATCTACAACTATCTTGGAAACCCGCCAATTTTCCTTAGTTCCCTTTTATACCAACAGGTAAGTATCAGCTTAGAAAAATGTTTTTTTTTAATGTATTTATTTATCTATATATATTTTTTATGCTTGTTTTATATCTGTTTGATGTATTTTTGTCACTTTTTAATCTGTCCTGTTAGTGCTTTCCTCTCTTCCCCGTTATGTTTGTATTTTAAGTGTTTGTTTATGAAATATAATAATTATATTTGTAAAAAAATATTTTTTTCAAAGGTGTAAGTCTGTACAATGTATGACAAAGGAACAATATACAAGGTGTACCAAAAGTCAGGCCCATTAGACAAATTATTATATAGATTATATTGCATATTTGAACAGGTGGCCATTTTCTTTGAAAAATTCCCTTACTCATTTGACCTGTGACTTTTGAATATCCCTAAGTACAGTAGCATCTTCTGTAAAAAAAAATTAGTAAAATATTGTGATTGGCCTATAAACCCTGACTTGTGATACACCCTTGTTTATTTAAAAGTGTGACTAATTTGATAAGTTTCATTGTTTATGATGAAAGAGTGAGAGAATTATTGATGATGAGAGGTTACAAACGTGGGACGGAACATTTTTTTGTAGTGTCAAAGGTGCATAATGGAAAAACACAGACACCGAGAAAAGGAAAAGCAATGAATGAAATGACTATGAAAATTTTAAAAAGTCAATTGATCGTGAAAAATAAAAATACTTGAGAAACGTAATTAATCATCAGCAGGATGTGCAGTAAATGGCTGTAACAAAAGAGACTGTGAAATGCTTGGAACCAGTGAAAAAAAATTAGGTTACAAAATGCCATGACAGGAAGTGTAAAAAAAGAATATTTGGTACAAAGATGATGTGGAAGAAAGTGTGGATGGAGAAATTATTTACTTATTTAGAAATGTTATACGACTGCCTAGCATAAGCAAATTAGTCTGAACAGCAACAGGAATACAAAAACTGGACAAAACGGATAAGACCATTGAAAGCAATCATAATAGAATACACGAACCAAAGCATCTCACAGCTCCCCTAAATTCCATTAACATCTTGTTCATAACACCTGAGGGAAAAGCAGGATTTATTTTTTTTACAACTTTCTGTAAGGCCAGCTAGATTGGAGCTATCGGATCTCAGGGGAAAAGATTTATAAGGAAGGGGCTGGAAAGAGAAGGTATGTATCCTCATTTCCACAGGATGGTGGACTTAGAAGGGACTTGGGGCACACCCACCCTATTGGACCCGACAGAAGCTACTGGAGAAAGCAGGTCCCTTGAATAACTTGATGCTATGCTGGTAGTGCCAAGATATGTGTGTCACAGGTTCATTTTTGGCGACACATATCAGAACTTCAGACTCTCTGGAAGTCGCATAAGAGGACCCTGTTGTTGCATGGATTCTGGAGCTTCCAAAAAGCACACAAGAACAGGGCATGTTTTCCCGCTCTCTTCAGAAGCTGAAAGGTCACACGAGCATTTTTCAAAGTTTCTAGGCCTCAGGCAAACTGGAGCTATCTTGGATGGCATTTTGGAAAATATTTACAATGAGGTAAGTATTTATGTCTATGGAGATTCTCAGTCATCCAGGTCATGGTTATCGCAAAAGCGCTCCCCCCCCACCTAAAAAAGCGCTTTTTTTCTTGAAGATGTTTCACTTTTCATCCAAGGGGCTTCTTCAGTTCTGACCAAATGGTGGAGGATGGAAGGATTTATATTCCTTGCAGTCATCTGTTTGTTAGCATTCTTTTAATGTCCCATTTTTGGGACAATTATGTAAGTATGCATGTATTTATTTATTAAAGAACACATTTAAATAATTTAATTTATTACTCTTTGTTATGAATTCTCTTTTGTCCATGGGGTGGAGTGGTAACATGCCAGCAGAGTCAAGATAGGCATTTTCTGAATTTTCGACATACCAAGGCCAAAAGGTTTGCCATCACCGCCCCTATGCCAGAAATTTACGTCAGTACAGTGATGTCTCATGAGCAAACTTGAGCATACCCAACATTGCATACATTATTGCCTTCTGAACCAATTGAAACTTCCATGTGCTTTTCAAGGGCAACTCCATGAAGCCTCCAGAAGAATGTATGGAATTAAAATAAAAGTAATAAAATTATTTGGAGTACCAGTAAAACTGAAATAATTATCGAGATTTGTATGAGAGTAATAATGGTTCCCCGAAAAGTGAAATTGAAATGAATGGTTTTATTGTTAATTTCATTGAAAAAGTAGATGAAGAGGAAGTCAGAAATGCTTTGAGAATGTTGGGAAATAGTAATGCCCAGTTATAGATGTTATATCTGGAGAAATGTTATATTAGTTTGTTTATAAAGTGCTCATACAATCTTATACTGTGTATATTAAGATGGCTTCTGTGACAAACAATTGGAAAAGCCCATTATTTCTCCTATAAAAGGGAAAGATAGAAACAATGATGCAGGAATACCCAGGAGTTAGTTTCTTAACTTCACTTAAGAAGATTTGTTTCAAAGTGTTGTGGCCAGCTTGGATTCAGAAGAGTCTAAGCTGGAAGATGCTACTTGAGGAAGATGCTACTTGTAGCTACTTGCTACAGATGTCTGGAAGAGTAGAAGGGTGCCATTTAGAGGCCCAAAATGAAAAGCAACTTCAGGAGGAGACTAGCAATCAGGAATCTGGAACTAATGCACCTGGGGAACATGTGGGGAAGCTGATGGCATCAGATGATTGGATCCCGGATTCTGCGGTCCTAGAACAGGTGCGCAGACTGCCAACCAGTGCAAAGGCATTCAACATGGCTCCTCACCCATCAAGGATACTCCTTGACTGTCTGGAGCTGTAGCAGGTACTATTTAAGAACTATTATTGCCAGCAATCCTCTGTTGGAAACAAACCATTCAACTTAGCAGAACTCTGTGCATTTGTCAATGGAACCCATTGTTTGTGGAAACACTGTCTTTTGACCTCAAACTGACTGATGACTTGTGATTGGACTTTTAGACTTCTGTACTATGACCTGGTCATTCTTCTGCTCTTCCCCTTAGATCAGATGTGAAGAACGATGGCCCCTTTATGACTTGTGGACTTCAACTCTCAGAATTCTTGAGCCTCAGCATGACTGGCTCAGGAATTCTGGAAGCTGAAGTTCACAAGTCATAAAGGGGCCACCATTTCCTACCCCTGCCTTAGATGCTGGCTGTTTGGAATTCTTTCTTAGCAAGCCGTAAACCGCTTAGAGAGGGTTGCAAGCCCTGATAGGCGGTATATAAATACAGTGCTATTGCTATGCTGCTTTTCTATTATGAACCCTGAAAAACGGAAGAGCCTTTCCCTGGACAACTTGATGCAGTTGGCTGAATTATTTCCAATAAGGATTTGAAGATGAACATATCAGACTTGCTTTTGACAGGAAAAATGAAGTGAACAGCTTGGTTGCTGCATGTACAGCAGGAATAGGAGTCTTAAGAAGAAGTGTGTGTCATTAAATAAGGTGAGAGTGGGTGCTGAATAAATATATTTGGATTGCAAATTGAATGACCAGTATAAAAAAGGTACTTTGGTATAGATTGGCTGTGTAGAAAAAATGAATCAATGAGAATCAACTTGTGAAATAACTACGATATATGAAGGAAGAGTGAATGGATTGAAAGGTAGGGGAAGATGAAAAACGTTTTCATTGAATTTAGTGGATAGGATCCTCAAAAATAAATAGAGTGAGATGTTTAAATGATTAAATAATAGAGTATGAATAGGATACAGATTTCTAAGAAGCAATGATTGTAAGAACAAAGAATTATGAAGCAATAGAGTGGAAATCTTGGTGTAAACTAGTTTTAGCTATGTTTCCTTATTTTATCTTTCGGTTTATTCTTATTCTTTTTCTATGTTTTGGAACCTCATCCCACACTCTTCCCAAGATTTCATTAGCCCAACTCTGCTGGTCTTTCAGAAGGCCTCTATAACCAGGGGTGGACTTCAAAAATTTCAGCAACCGGTTCTCTGCCTGGTTGTTGGGTGGGCGTGGCCATGGTGGGTGTGGCCTAGTCAGCTTCCTGCACCATGGCGAGGGGATGTTTTCACCCTCCCCAGGCTCTGGCGGCTTTTCTTGAGCCTCCAGAGCCTTCTGGAACTTCTGGGAGGCCCATTTTTCAACTTCCCCAGGCTCTGGAGGCTTTCCTCGAGCCTCCAGGTGGGTGAAAATGGCTCCACCAGGCTCCGGAGGCCCTCCAGAGGCTGGAAACTTCCAGAGCCTCCGGGAGGCCCGTTTTTCGCCCTCCCCGAGCCTCTGCACGGGCCTTATACTTACCTGGAATCCAAAATGGGCTGTGTGGGGACTCCTGGGAAGGGCGGGCCGGCAGGGCCAACCATGGGTGGGATTTACCAGTTCGCCGAACTGTGCAGAATCTTAGCTAGAGGATCTCCCAAACCCGTGCGAACCTGTAGCAGTACACCCCTGCCTGTTACCTAGTTATTCTCCCAAGCATTGGGTTTGGAAAGTTAGTGAGCCTGTCAGTTTTTGTTACTGTTGTTGAGGGTTATTCTTGGCTGCCTCTTCTTCTTCCTTACTTCCTCTTTGACCACTCTTTGTTTTTGTTGCATTGACATTTTTGTGCTTCTATTATTTATTTTTTATTCTTTATTCATGATCAGTTGCTACGGTGATGTGGACAGCCATAAATTTGAGTGAGTGAGTGAATCTCTCTTTTTGTGTGTATCTTTTAGAGCTAATTTTGTCTAGCGGTTAAGGCACCAGTCCAGGAGTTCTAAGGAAGTTACTAAGACTATATTACTATTGCTCTTCTCATCCTTCCTAGTATCTATATCTTCCCACTTATGACTGTAACCGTGTTACTTGTATCTTTATAATTTATATTGTTCTATTTGTTTCCTAGTATGATTTGATTGCTTATTAGTAACCTATGACTATCGCTAAGTGTTGTATCTTATGATACTTGATGTATGTATTTTATTCTATTTTTTCTTTATGTACACTGAGAGCATATGCACCAAAGATAAATTCCTTGTGTGTCCAATCACACTTGGCCAATAAAGAATTCTATTTTATTCTATTCTAGTACTGCCTTAGGCATGAAAGTTGGCTCGGTAACTTTGACCCAGCCCCTTTCACTCAGCCCACGATGGCAGACTCGGGTGACAAATGGGTTGGTCAATTCCTGTCGCAACCAATAGATCACTCCATGGGAAAAAAGGCAGATCCTGCAGTTGTGGGAAAACAAGAAGAAGGGAGGAAGTAAAGAAGGAATGTACATTTCACAGAAGGCAGAACACCAAAGCACAAGTGAATTGTCTGTATGCAGCTCTTAATATATACACTGTTTTAAAGACCAGGATTTTTCATTTATCAGTGGGTGCATTTGCAATTATTATCTCTGATTTTTCAAAATTCTGGCCAATTCTTAACTAACACCATGCAGGTAAATGCTGCTTGATTGCTTCCACTTTGTTGGCTGTATCAACTGAAAAAAGTGCTTCATCCCCTTAGTTCTCCCTTGTAGTTAGAGTTATTTATTTTTTTACAACTGCAATCTTTATTGTAGACCCAGTTATTAATCCTGTCCTTTGCTAGATATTTGGGGCTGAGATTCAAAATGGAAGCTTGCCAGGTTAATAGCCTCTATACTAATCTGGCTCTAGAGTAGCCTATCAATATATTCTTCATACGCATGCCTCGGTTATTCTGTTTCTTCTACTTCCTGTTCTTTTGTACATGCACTTACCCAGAGTCTTAACCTGATGGACGAACAGGTCAGTCTGCAAATGAGGCTCTCTAAGCTATCATAACCAGAATCTTGTCACTAGTACAATTATATGTAGCTGGCCCAGTTTCTACAGTGTTTCCCCCCCCCAAAAAGGAATGTGCACAAGCAAAGAATTTGAACATGTACAAACCTATGTGAAAAGCCCTCCAGATATCTGTTATCTTATAGCAGAAGACAAACATTCACGCCTACATCACAGAAAAGAGATAACTGGTTGGGCAATTTCATAAATGTATCTTTATAGAATGATTAATACTCGGACCACACATTTTCTGCATAGTTTTTACCGCAGAGCTTTAAGTGCACTTAATAATGAACTTAAGGACCATCATTAGTGGGCTGTTGGATAGTATTACTTGGTCTGTTGTGCAGATGTTTGTGTTTTTAGGGGGGAATTTGGTTGGCGGGGTGTTTTGAAGATTGCTATGAGTGTGGGTGTTGGGTCTGGTCTTGGGTGTCTATTAATTTCATTGTATGTGTATACTGTATATATATATATGTACAATGACAATAAATTTATTATTATTATTTAGTCAAGAAAACCATTCCAAATTTTTACCTGTATAATTAGTTATCTGCGTGACTTTATTGATTGCTTTAATATATCATCCTCCTTTCTTTCTCCTTTTTGTTGCAAGGTGATTCATGAATATTAATACTGATTATTTAAAAGATATATAAAAGAGATGAATTCTTTTTCTTCCTGATTTTGTCCAGCTAGAAATTTCACCTGCAAAAACTTTATTAAAATGTTCTGTTGTTCTACTGGTACAGTTTTATGGCCTCGATGTGTGATTGATATCACCAAGTTCAAGTCAGTTTTCTTCTCACTATAAGTGGTGACCACCTAAATGTTTTAACTATGAATCCATTCACTGGAGAAATAGCACCTTCTTATTTTATTTATTTATTTAATTTACATCCTATCCATCTCAGTCTTGCAGCAACATATGCACATGTTTAAAATGAATTTCCAACTCAATCCCACCATAGCAACTAACACAAAGCAGCAAGAAAGAAATAGGGAAAGGTAAAATATTAAAATAAAGGCAAAATCTATATATATATAAATGGATGTGTGTATGTGTGTATGTTCCAGCATAACTCTGGAACACCTTGAGCAATTTCAACCAGACTTGATATACAGATGACTTACTCTCTGGAAACAAATAGTGTGGGGGTAAGACACCCCTAACACCCCTCAGGGTGTGTGTTCTGACCGCTTGGGGGGGGTGTTCTGTGAAGATACAGCCTACAGTGCAGTGGAGTTGCCATGGTAATGACTTCACAGTACTCCACAGGGGGGTGATTGTAACGGGGCCTGCTTGCACCACTACGAGACATTTCTTGATGCTTCTGGGGGCACAGGGAAAACATTTTTAACTAATTTAATTGTTGCCAAAATCAGGGC
>JANHJO010004736.1:3090-16371 GCA_032468235.1 Pseudoxyrhopus heterurus | reverse complement strand
CATCTCCACCCAATCCTCAC
Source organism: Pseudoxyrhopus heterurus (assembly GCA_032468235.1). Classification (NCBI taxonomy): domain Eukaryota; kingdom Metazoa; phylum Chordata; class Lepidosauria; order Squamata; genus Pseudoxyrhopus; species Pseudoxyrhopus heterurus. The sequence continues at coordinate 16,351 of JANHJO010004736.1, read as the reverse complement.
AGAGGCCTTTCCAGAAAGAAAGAGCAAAGAGCACAAGGCAGACGATTCGCACTGCTGGCGATCAGAGGCAATTCTCACCCGCAAGGAGGTGAGGGCACGGATGGTGCTAGCGCCACAGTTCTGAATGAGGGTCCTGGGAATCACTTCAAGGGCTTGGGCCACGGCGCGATAGGGCCACTGCTCCACCCCGGTCATGACTTTGGACTTTTCGGTCAAGGCGTGGGCCACGGCCATCTCGGAAGCGCCACCCCCTGGCACCAGCTGGGGGTCAACGAGGACATTGCGACAGACCTGCATGGCGTCCTGGAGGTTACGCTCCACCTCCTGCGGGAAGGAGAGAAACAGCCTGGGTGAAAGTTGAAGGCTTGAGGTCAAAGCTGTTGATGGCAAATTCAGCAGCACTTTTTTTACTCTCTAAAAATATTTTTTTTGTGACAAGTGGGTAGCAAAAGGAGCCATTCTTGGGGAAGGGGCGGGGGGCTGCACCTGTGAGAATCATTATCCTCCCCTTCTGAATAAAAGCCCCACCCACCTCCAGTCATTCTGGGCCACCTCTGCCTCAGTAGCCAACCAAGCAGTCCAATTCTTCCAGAAACAGATCCCCACTACAGGTGGTCCTTAGTGACTGTTTCAAGTCACCCTCTTATTTCCAACATCCCCCATTGTGATTTTTTTGAGAGCTGGAGGTTCAAAGATGAGAATGGAGATTTCTTTTCTGCTCTCCTTCTCATCCTTAAACACTCCAAAGAAACCAGCTAAAAACATTCCAGCCCACCTCTTAAGGTAGCGTCGCCCAATGGCTTCCTGCAGCCCTGTGAAAAGGCCAGGAGGCCGCACTGCCTCCATTAGTATGTCCGACATTGTTGCAAGCCCTTGAAATGCTCCAAACGCCCCACTTGAACAGTGGCTCAAGGAGGAGAGACGGCTGTCACTCACCTAAGCAGCGCTGACTGTCAATCAAGAGTAAGAAAGCCAACCCAAGCGCGGCCATTTTCCTCAGAAGGAAAATTAAAAGCCCACAGTGCCTGTTGCAGTCTCAGAAATTACTTTCTCAGGGGTGGGGGTGGGGGGGGAGCGCCTGGAGGTTGCTCACCGCTAGAATCTCTTTGCTGGCGCCCCGGAGCAAAATGGTGCAGGCCTTGGGCTCCTTGCAGTCGGTGATAAAAGCAAAGTACTCGTCTCCGATTTTCTTCACTTCGAAGAGCTGAGCGCCGGTCCCCACGTCTTCTTCGCGCAGCTCATCCGTGCGGCTGACGATACGAGCGCCACAAGCCCTGCCAGGGAAATTTTTTTAAAAAGTAAGATTCCCCTAATGCTGAGCTGACACAGAAGGGCTGGTTTTGGGATGTTAGCAATGCGCCGTGGGCTTGCCTTCCGCCGGTAGCCGGTTTTACCCACCCGCACGTTTTCCTGCTAGTGGCAGATTCAGAGAGAAGGTGCAGATGTGCGTGGAATTAGCCGCCCTGCAAAGAATGTACGGTGATTTAATAACATTTAGCGATTTAGGCATCCTCACCTTGCAATCCGGTTGTTGTCACTTTTCCTCACCCGGCGGATTGCTGTGATGTTAGCTCTCATCAGGAAATGCTGAGCCAGGTCTAAAGGTTAAAAAGAAAAGTCCTGGTTACATACGCTCCTCCCTCTCACAAGGAAATAAGCGCCGTCTCAATAAGAGTGGATGTGTGCATTACCGGAGATTCCCTTCTCTGTGATGATGAGGTCAGGCTTGACTTTGATCAAATCCTCGCACATCTGCTGAATAAATTCCTCTTCCATCTGCAGGATGCGAGCGAAGTCTTCCTCACGGGTTATTTCAATATCCGTCTGCACAAAAGGAGGCAAAAGCTTCTGGGTGAGTTCACGGCTGTACAGGACTTGATCCGTGTACAAATGTGTTTAAACACTTGTGCCGTTTTTCCATCTACAGTGGAACCTCGGTTCGCGAATGCTTCTGTTCGCGACCAACTCGGGTTCCAACTGAAAAAGCCGCCCGATTTTGGAATCGGTTCACGACTCAAAAATCGGCTGGCAAACAAACATGGCGCGGAAAGATTCCTTTCAGGGCCAATTTCTCCTTCCGCACATGCAAATTGTCCTTGCGTGCGCAGTGTCGCTTCGGATCGCAGCCAAATCAGTTTGCGACCGAAGTTCCGGAACGGACTGCGGTCGGAAACCGAGGTTCCACTGTATCTAGTGCTCATTGTTATTGCGGGACTGAGGCGAGTTCCAGTCCTGCAATAACAATGCTAGACACGAAAGGGTGACTTTGGGCCTGTCAGTCACTCGGTTCCAACCCAGAAGACAGGGTTGTTGTGGCAAAAATAGAAAAAGGAGTATTAGGCATATCTGTTGCCTTAAGTTGCTTATAAAAATAAAAGTGGGATATAAATAAAATTAATGGTGTGAGATAGAGTACCTCTATAAGTCAAGCCAAAATCTCTGAATATTCAGGTACAGAAATGAGTCCCACAACTCGTCAGTATGTGGAAGATGCTTGAAAACCCTGCTTCCTCCCCCAGCCCCCCGTAAACATTTTCTCAGTTCAGAAGAGGCGAGAAGCTTCAGCAGCTGACAGACCTGACTCTCCCCCTTCTTGAATTCCAGCGAACAGTCCAGCAAAATGATCCGGGGGTTCTTGATGGTGCGGCGCATCCGAGGATGGGTGATATCTTTATTAACCATGACCCCAGGCAGGACACAGGAATCCTCAATAAAACCGCCAGGAATCTGAAGGTGACAAAGAGGCTGTTCAGATCTCGGAGCCACGGGATCGGCTTCTATGCTAAACATCCCTCAGGGACACATACGTGGGTAAGGACACACACATCTACAGGCCCTTGTCTTAACAAAGGATGACGGCCATCCAGGCTTTCCAACTGCACCTGAGCATTCTTTTTAAAGCAGCAACTAAGTCAGCCAAGTTCTCTCTGGAGGATCAGAAAGTTATTTCTGACCGTCATTTTGAAAAAGAACCCAAGAAGAAACAGCAATTTGTTTTTTCTTCAGAAACACCACCGGTCAAAATGTTCATTTTAGGATAGGCAAGCAATTACAGGGTTAAGTCACAAGTGGAGAGAGAAGCTTTTTCAGAGCTCTCCTTTCTCAAAGAAAATAAGAACACGGAGCCTTCTGCTGCGTTAAGATTGGAACTTGGTCTATTAGTCAAATATTCTACCATGACTTCTCCAAGTTACTAGACTTTTTCCTAACTTGCCATGTGATTTTTGCAAAGATGAAGATCCTGGGAAGCATGTCTGTATAACTGAGATTACTAAAAAAAACACAACATACATGTACATAATATGATCTTATTTCTGCAACACAAGGCGGTATCAGGGCTGATTCTCCAAATTTCTCTCTTCCGGGCCTTCAGAATCCCAACCCCAGCTACAGAAATCTGTTTTTTTTCTTCGTACCTTTTCTACTTTAGCATACTTCTTGATGTCAATCTCCTTCCTGCCATTCTCTTCGAACTCCACTGTTCTGACCGCATCCAGGGCAATGCTGCAGGCCAGATCCGACCAGCGGTTGATAGCCTTGGTGCTGATGGCGCTGTTGATGATTTTAAGCATGGCCTCGCGGTTGCTGGCATCAACTGCAGTGCTGCAAAAACCAAGCATGAAGCCCGTTATCCAGAAGCCCATCAGAGACTATAAGCATCTTTCCCCAATAGCCAAGGACAAAGGAACTCTCCGTACATTTGCTGGCCTTTCAACTTTCAGGGTCCTTCCCTTCCATACAGATAGTCCTTGACTTATGAGTGTAATGAAGCCCAGAATTAAGGTTGTAAATTGTTGCATCATTAAACGGGTTACCACATGATCATACTTGATTTTATTAACTTTTTTTCCGGCAGCTGTTAAGCTTATTTGGTGTTATTAACCAAATCCATTTTATCTAACGGGCATTTTTTTGCCAGAAATTGGGAGCAAATGCTGGAAACTTGCAAAAAAATGTATCAAAAATCACAACCAGGTGACGTGAGATGCTGCAGGCAGCTCTCAAGGTGTGTTTGTTTATTTATTTATTTATTTTGTTGTATTTATATGCCGCCCAACTCCCAGGGGACTGTTGGTTGCCAAGCACCTAAATGCAATCCCGTGATCATAGTGTATGTGCTTAGGGCGTGTCAAATTTTTCAACGTTCAATTTCCAAACATTAGAGGTGCTCAAAAGTTGTGTCATGCCTTGGGGATTGTAAAGGTATTTTAGCGTGCTTGTGTGTGTAGCTATCAGAACTTCAAAACCGGGTCATAAACACCCTTTGGAGGGAGTTTAGCAACAACTGTGCCATTACAGAATCAATCTATCTTTATAGGAAATCTGCTACACCTGGTGTACACCAAGGTGGCTGACTCATCAACTCCGACTAACACAGGGTGTTCGGGAATAATGGTCAAGGTAGTTCAACCAATCCAGAGGATACCATGTTAAGGAAAGGTAGGCTAGCCTCTTTAGTAAGCTGTGCTGGCCTGACTTTGCTTTAAAATCATTTTGATTTGTAGAACATTCTTATTTACAAAGATAGAAAGGGAGCTTTGTCTCCAATCCAGCCAGCGTTCCCTCTCCTTGCCTGGTTTTATCTAACACAACTGAAAAGTTCCTTCCGAGAACTATGGTCGCAAAAAAAAATCTGGAGGAATTGGTAGTGCTTTTTCCAACTAAGTCATTTTATTACAAGGAGGGAGCTTTTGTGACCTGCAGTTTGGGTCGGTGGAAATTTGGTACTTATTTTGTTAGTTGGAAAATGTTACCAGACTTAGGGAGAGAGAATGAGTGTTTAGTAAGTACTGAATGTGAGATTTTTCACAGGGAAAAAAGAATTTCAAATGTAGATTAGGCTTACTTTTAAATACAAGAAGTTCTCAACTCACCCTTCATTCAGCAACCGTTCAAAATTACAATAGCACTGAGCAAAGGGATCTACAACGAGTGCTTGAAGTTACAGCCAGTGCAGCACTTCCATCATGATATGATTACAATCTGGATTCTTGGCAAACCCCATGCACACCTATGATGACTTGCCAAGCTCTCTGTGATCGCTATTTGCAATCTTCCCTGCAGGTTTTCCTCAGAAGGTCAACAAAGGTGCAAGCCATTTCCTTTCTCCAGTGTGCTGGCTCCTCTCCCCTCCGTGTGTACAGTGTATTCTAACAATCTAAGAATTAAACAATTCTAAGCTTTCTTTCCTTGGCCCAGCACACGAGTTCTGTGCACTTTTTGCTCTGTTTGTTTAGCAACCTCACTTGGGAGCTGGGATAGCCGCCTTTATTTCGTAGCAAAATGCAGCATTCTACGTAAAATTCCCAAAAACAACACATAAAATGTATCAAAATATAAACCACCACAGCAGACCTTTTGGCTAAGATCAAGAGTACAGCAGTCGTTGAGCAAGGCAATCATATGGGCACATTTAACAACCAGTGACTTACAACAGTAATGGAAAGGCGCTACTACGGTTTTAAGTTGATGACAACCTATATCATGCATGGTAAGAACAGGTAGTCAGTCCTCAACTTACGACCCCAATTGAGCCCAAAATTTATGTTGCTAAGCAAGACATTAAGCAGGTTTTGCCTCATTTTACGACCTTTCTTGCCACGATTGTTAAGTGAATCACTGCAGTTGTTAAGGGAGTAACACGGTGAAGTGAATCTGGCTTCCCCATTGACTTGGCTTGTCAGGTCACAAAATGTGATCATTTGACCCCGGGACACGGCAACGGTCGTGTGAAAAACGGTCATAAGTCACTTTTTTCAGTGATATAACTGAATGGTCACTAAACGAACTGTTGTAAGTCGAGCACTACCTGTAGTCACAAGGCACTTTCTCCCAACCGCTGCTCCTTCAAATGCTCAGAAATACACCCCCAGGTTCTCTGCATCCTCCACGTTTCTTCCCCCTTCTGCTCACCTGATTCTTTTCAGGGCGCTGATCATGTCATCCAGGGCCTTCCGGTAAGCGCTGATGATTACCGTGGGGTGCATCTGCTGCTCTAGGAAATGTTCTGCCACTGACAACATTTCTCCAGCTAAGGGGGAAGAGGAGACCATAACCACCATGCCAGTTCTTTGAAGCAGGGGTCCCCAAACTTGGCAACGTTAAGACTTATGGATTTCAACTCCCCGACTTGAAGTCCACAAGTCTTAACGTTGCCAAGTTTGGAGACCTCTGTTTTGAAGCAACATGTGAACAGAAGCCCTCCTGCAGTGTTTCTCAAGCTTGACTACATTAAGACCTGTGAATTTCAACTCCCAGAACTCCCCAGCCAGTCAATTCAGGGAGTTGAAGTCCACGTGTCTTTAAGGGGGCCATCCTTGAACCTCTTCCACACCCCAGTGAAAATGTCCATACTAACATCAACGCTTTAGAATTCCATACGCTAGCAGAAAATGTATTTCGTGTTGTGAATTGGTTATGGGAACATATGGAAAGTTGTTAGCGCCTTGCAGGGCCTTTAGGATACTATCTATCACATGCTCACCGATCTACCTATCTATCAGATGACCTAGGATGGAGGCATTCAACAAAGTTTGGGACAGGGAACAGATGCGCTGCACAAAGTTAACAGATAATTATCCTTTCTTAATCTTTCCAGTTCTAAGTACAGTAGAACCTCGGGTCATGACCGTAATCCATTCCAGGACTTCGGTCGCAACCCAAAACAAGACTGACTGCGCATGCACGTAGAAAAAAAATGGTGCAGAAGGGGAGATCGCCGCGGCTGTGGTTGGTCGCCACCTGAGGATGTGTTTGAGACCAGATGCAAAAATCTTCCGAAATTTTTGGTCATCACTCGATTTGGTCGCGATCAGACGTGTTCGTGACCCGAGGTTCTACTGTGTATTAAAAGGATCCATTTTCTATTTAGGAACTTATGTATTTCATTATAAATTTCTATTCTGTTTTCCATTCAGAAGCTCAAGATGGCTTCAATGGCGTTTCTTCTTTAAAAAGAAAATGCTGGGCTGACATAAGAATGACTGGTCCACAAGCACACCCTGGGGTTGGCTGAGGGAAGACTAGTATTTGGGGATGCCAAACCGGAGCTTAACGTGATTAACATTTGTGACACTCCACTGGGAAGCAAGTGGATTTTGCTCCCTTTCCATGTTGAGATCTCCCTTTTAGGTCCTTTAATGCACCGGTCCCCAACCCCTGGTCCGTGACCAGCACCAGTCCGCTGCATGCCAGCAACCAGGCCATGCAAACAAGCGAAAGCCCCACCTGCGGGATGCAGGCAGCACACAAAACCACACTAACGCTGATCCGCGGAAAAGCCTTTCTACACAGAACTTGTCCCCAGTGCCCAAAAGGTTGGGAGCCGCTGCTTTAACGGTACTACGGTAAATAGATCTCAACATGTTGACTTTATGTGGCCCTAGACAACACCCAAAATATCTCTTACAATCTAAGGTACTTGCTTATTTCTTATCCACAATCACACATCCTACCCAGAATAATCACAGATGTGGTCCCATCGCCCACTTCTTCATCCTGAGTACGGCTGATTTCTATCATGGATTTGGCAGCCGGATGCTGTACTTGAATCTGTAAAGAAGAAAGGAAGGAAACAGTTAACATTCTGGAGGCAACGTTTCTCAACTTTGGGCAACTTGAAGATGTGTGAACTTCAACTCTCAGAAATTCCCCAGCCAGCAACTGAGTAGAGTGCAAAGCAAATGAGATAAACAGCATCTGGAGTGTACAATTTGTGTTTCCCACATATTTCTGCATCTAGAAAGTATAACCGTTTTAGCCATTCAAGAAAAATGAACTTCCGGGACACTTTGGCAAGATGAAATTCACACACACTCACAGACACACCTTCAGCTAAGATTCTGTAATGAAATATTGGAAAACCACATTTCAAATTATGCCTGCCTTGTGGACAAGCATCGAATGTTGTTACTAAAGTGACTTACTTCTCTAAGAATAGCGTTGCCATCATTTGTCATGACGATTCCACCCATTGGGTCCAACAACATCTGCATGGGAAGTTCAGAGGAAACTCTTTGTTAGTACCCACAAAATGCAACACAATTTTATGCAGGCTATCTCTTGTGAATTACAGGTGGTCCTTGACCTACAGCCATTCGTTGAGGGACCATTAAAAGTTACAACGGCACTGAAAAAAAAATATGGCTGGTCCTCATATCGTTGCAGCATCCCCACAGTCACACGATCAAAATTCGGGTAAATGCATTTACTATGGTGGCAACGTCCCAGGGACATGTGATTCCATTTGCAAGCTTCCCAGCGGGCTTCTTACAAGCAAAGTCAACGGGAAAGCCAGATTTGCTTAACAACAGCGTGAAACCCTTAACAACTGCAGTATTTCACTTAACAACCACTGCAAAAAAGGTTATAAAAATCAAGCGTGGCTCACTTAACTGTCTTGCTTAGCAATGGAAATTTTGGTCTTAAAGAGTACCTGTAAATGAAGCAAAAAAATAATCCTCACCTTCATCATTGCCCTTGGTCCTAAGCAGGTTCTGATAATATCAGCAATAGTCTAAAAGAAAGAGTATAATAAATGTTTATTCAACTGACTTGTAAACTACCCTCTGTTTTAATGTCTTTACAATGGTTAGAGAAGTTGACACATTTTATAAAAGTTGTATCTATTTATCTGAAAGAAAGCTTTTAAAGTGGGGTGAATCACAACATAAAGTTCAGACATTGTTTTGCATCCAGAACAGCTATTGTTCTTGAGATTCTATCAAACTTTAATTTGGCTGAAACAAAATCCAGAGGGATCCTGGAAACATTTTACAGGGTAAGTAGGATAAGGCAGGTATATGTTACAAGCAGAGCAATTGAAATTTCATAATTACAACTGTGTTATATATATAACCTACCGAGCCACTTTGAATTTCTTTCAGTGAAGTCAGGGCAAAAACCCATTGACATTCACAATAAATGCTACAAAATATAATTAACTTAAAAAAAACTACAACTTTAAAAAAATTAAAGAGCCTCTGTCTAAACTTCTCAGTTGACAAAGGTAGCTTTTTTGTTTTGCCAAGCTCAATGTTACATCTTTTACACCAGAATATCCAAGAATTAGACCAAGATTTCTTCTATAGACTTGCAGCTTTAGAACAATAAAAAAATATATATCCTCAAACAAACCCCCATACTCTGTGGAACCTTGATGGTAAATGAACACACTCTATTTCTCTCTGATACATTTTCCAGGAATCCATACCTTAGCAGCATTAATATTTCCAGTCTGGACTTTTCTTCCAGACTCACGTTTTGTGTTTTGACCTAAGATGAAAAGAGAAAAGAAGAATAGCCTCATGCTCGAATACTCAAATTGCTGTTATCTCATCTGAAGAAATGGGCCATCATTTAGAAGCTGCAATTACCCAACATACTAAATTGGCTTAGCTTTTATTCTGATTATTTTAGGGTGGCTTAACCTTGTGGGTCATCCCTGCTACTAGATGGTTTAGGGTTCCCTATGTTGCAAAGCCAGGAAACCCAATAATATTCAATGCATGTACAGGTAGCCCTCAACTTACAACCATTCATTTAGTGGCCATTGGAAGTTACAATGGCACTGAAAAAAGTGACTAATGACACTTTTTCACACTTCCAACTATTGCAGCATCCCTCAAATACACAATCAAAATTCAGATGCCTGGCAACTGGTTCATATTTATGACAGCTGCAGTGTCTCAGTCATGTGAACACCTTTTGCGACCTTTTGATAAGTAAAATCAATGGGGAAGACAGATTCACTTAACCATATTACTAAGTTAACAACTTCAGTGCTTCAGTTAACAACTGTGGCAAGAAAGGTTGTAAAATGGAGCAAACACCACTTAACAATTGTCTCACTTAGCCACAGAAATTTTGGGCTCAATTGTGGTCGTAAATCGAGGACTACTTCCATTCCTTTTACTCATTCAGTAAAAACATTCAATTAAATAACTGTCTCCAGGCTGCAGATTTGCAAATTACAATTCCAGGACACTTTGGGAAGGGACTCACAGTTGTCTCTTTACAATTTGCACCTTGCTTAAGGCTCATTTCCCAAGCCTTACTCTTATTGTTCTTCCCCTTTAATACTGCAAGTCTCTTCTCTGGTGGGACACCCTGTATTTTATCATCCCTTACAGCTAAGTCTGTCATTCCTCTGCATCCTAATAATTTCCAGAGGACAGGGTTATGGATCTCTAAGCCATTCAGAGTTATTGGTTGAGATGGGCAGCTATGGAAATTTTGACTGCCTGGCTGAATAACAAAATAAAATCACTTCCAGTAAAGTTAACAAAGTGGATGTGTTCACACAATCTGCCACCCTTGGTTCATGAAGGAGAGGAGGGCAAGAACTTGTCATGTTGACTGACAAGCCAATCCCACTGAAAGAGTTCACCAAGTAATAATAATAAATTTGTCATTGTACATATATATATGCAGTATACACATACAACATAAGTAGACTCAGAAAATGCATTACTTCAGGAATAAGGTGACGGCCAATGTGAAAAGCCAGCCTGACACTTTCACAAAGACTCAACCCAAACAATCCCCCTCAGCTTCCTGGCAACTAGGGAAAGGAGTGTGGATTTATTCTCCATAGATCCCAAGGATATGACAAGAACCAACAGGTGGAAGCTTTACAGAAAGAGATCCAAACTCAAAAAAAAAAAAGGAATTTACTAACTGGGAGAGCTATTAAGCACTGGAATACAGGTAGTCCTTGGCTTGCAACCACAATTGAGCCCAACACTTCTGTTGCTCGGTTGTTAAGTGAATTTAGCCCCATTTTACCTTGCCACGGTTGGTAAGTGAATCACTGGAGTTAAGTTAGCTAATGTGGTTAAGTGAATCTGCCTTCCCCATTGACTTGGCTTGTCACATGACCCTCGGACACTGCAACCGTCATAACTATGGGTCAATTGCCAAGCATCTGAATTTTAACCATGTGATCATGGGGATGTTGCAATGGTCGTTAAGTGTGAAAAACAGTCATAAGTCCCCTTTTTCAGTGCTGTTGCAACTTTGAAGAGTCACTAAATGAGCTACTGTAACTTGAGGACTAACTGTATCACCTTTGGAGTGCTCCATTACGGGAGGTTTTATTTATTTATTTATTTATTTATTTTTAAAATTTATAGGCCGCCCCATTCCCGAAGGACTCTGGGCCGCTAAGCACAAGTTGGACAGTCATTGGGATGGTCTGAGGATTCCTACCTGGGCCGGGGGTGGACTAGAAGACCTCTAAGACTGCTGAGACCAGTCTCATAGAAGCTTCATACCTGGCTCCGGTTAGCCATTTACAGGTAGTCCTCGACTTACGACAGATTGAGCCCCAAATTTCTGTTGGTGAGGCAGTTGTTAAATGAACTGGTCCCATTTTTGACATTTCTTGTGTAATTGTTAAGCGAATCACTGCAAGTGTTATATGAATGACATGCTTGTTAAGTGAATCTGGCTTCCCCATTGACTTTGCTTGTCAGAAGGTCGCAAAAGGCAACCGTCATAAATATGAGTCTGTTGGCAAGGGTCTGAATTTTGATTGCGTGACCATGGGGATGCTGCAAAGATCGAATGAAAAATGGTCCCAAGTCACTTTTTTCAGCACCGGTGTAACTTCATTAAAGTGAACGGTCACTAAATGAACTGTTGTAAGTTGAGGACTACCTCTAGTCCTCGGCTTACAACAGTTCACTTAGTGACCGTTCAAAGTTAAAACGGAACTGAAAAAAAGTGACTTAGGACCACTTTTCACTCTTACGACCTCTGTAGCATCCCCACGATCATGCGATCAGAATCCAGACGCTTGATTCACACTTTATGACCATGATCACTTTATGACCGCGATCACCTTTTGACAAGCGAAATCAATGTGGAAGCCAGATTCCCTTAACAACCGTCTTACTAACATCAGCTGCAGTGATTCACTTGACAGCTGTGGCTGACCATAAAATGGGGCAAAATTCACTTTAACAACTGCCCTTCTTAGCAACCGTTCTGGTCGTAAGTCGAGGACTGCCTGTATTGAATTCCTTTTTCGGTCATTTTTTTTCTCTTCCTTTGACAGTGTGGACGCCCCTCAAGCCGATTGCAACCTGTCCTTAAGAATGAGGCTACAACAGGATTTCTGTCGCTTTTTGGGGGGGGGAGTCCCCAAAGCAGAGGTATTTGGGGAGGGGGCTGCCTCATGGGCGGACTTTCTGGGTACGAGCAGAGACCATGAGAGAAAATGGTTTTTCCCAGCATGCAGTTGGGGGAGGTCGCGCGAAGGATGTACATGAGGGCCGAAAGACCCCCAAAATTGGATATTCTGAGGGGAAAAGTTGAGGGGAAAGCTATGAGGGGCCACTCGGGGAGGGGTATCTTCTCTGCCCGCCCCAGCCCACCCCCCCTCAGACTCACTGAGAACGAGGACGGGGCGCTGGCCCAGCATCTTCCCGGCGAGGCGAGGCAGAAGCCGGCGAGGAACCTTCTGGAGGCGGACAAAAAAAAAGAGCTCGGAGGGCGGGGGAAAAACGCCGTTTCACCGCGCTCGACAACCTATCCTGCCCGTGGCGGCGGCTCCTCCAATCCGCAACGCCGCTGCCATCACGACGGCCAATGAAGGCGCGTCTCCTTTGCGGAGACTCCGCCCCCTCGCCTGACAGCAAGGTGCGTTGAGAGAACAACGGATCATTCTCCGCCTCTTCCTCCCTCCTAGGCAAGCATGCTTCGAACAGGATGCCGCGGGAGGAAGGCCGCACGCATGCGCAGGCCTCTCCGTCGCGTCCCGCCCGGCTGCGCCTGCGCACAAAGGTAGAGCCGTCCGCGCGGGAGGTGGAACGTTGAAAAGGCAGGGGCAAGCAAACGCGCGTGCGCACAAGCGGTCGCCGGCGGTTAGGTTGGATGAGGCCTTCTCGGCGGCGGTCGCTGCAGTTCCTGCCGCGCTTCGTCCCCGGGCGGTCGCACCCGAGAGGCGAGTTTTTGGGAGGCCTCTAAAAGACGGAGACCCTCTACCTCGCCTAAACCCAGACACGGGTGTCTTTCGCCTCAGGACGGTCTAGACATCAAGCCGAGTAAAACAACGGCCTGGCCCCGCCCTTCTTGCAGTGAGGCATGACGGGAATTGTAGTCCGCGCTTTTTCTGACACGTGCTCTATTCTAGTCCAACACCCCGCCCCCAAGACACTTGTTTAGTTCTTGTTTAACAATCGCAATTGGGACGGAATGTTATATAATATGGGAATCATTCTATCGATGGTTAGAGAATAAATATGAAAGTCAGAAATAA
>JANHJO010004733.1:30877-51577 GCA_032468235.1 Pseudoxyrhopus heterurus | reverse complement strand
TGGAGCTGGTGGGATTCGATCAGCCAAACTGCTGATCTGCAGTACTGCATTCTAACCACTTGAGCCACCACAGCTCCAGCAGCAAAAACCTTTTGCAGTGAATGGGAGGTTATATTTCATCCGTACATGGCTTTTGTACCTTGCCTTCTGTTTTTGGAATTTCTCATCTCTCTCTTTTTGAAGATTTCATAAATTCTACCCAACCTTTTCCTTTCCTCTCAGTCTGTTCATTATTTCTTCATATGTATACTTGTTTTCTAAAGCAATTCCAATTTTTTTCTATACATCTCAACTATATTCTTTCATATTGGTCTTTTCTGAGCCCATTATTGTACACAACGTCTTTCAACAAGCATTCAATTCTTGCAGCAGACCACATATTACCCAATATCTTCCAACCAGTATGTCACACCTTAAATATATCTCCATCTTTTTTTGTATCTTTAGTAAACATTCTACACAAATTCATCTACTTTCTCTAGTTATTTACCACTGATGAATAACATGCAATCATTTAGTCCATTTTCCCTATTAAAGATAACTTTGCCTTAAATTTCAAATCTATGTTGCTTTTTCTGGAGTGCATCACACAATCTACTTAACATTTACTGCAAAATATCCAAGTTCTTATTTAGTGACATACATGTGAATTAAAGACTATACTTTTCACATTCTCAACCACTGCATCTTTAATGCTATCCTAAGTATGTCTTCATATTTTTCTATAAACAAATTAAAGAACCAAAGGGAGTTCACACATCCTTGTCTTACTATCTGCTCAAAGCGAAAATATTTATTCTCACATATGTATTCAACAACCAGTCTTCATGCAAAACATTCCACAGTCAAGCCTATTCACAGTATTATACCGTATATTTTCCCTGAATCCACATACACGAAGTAATCTTTTCATTCATAGAATAAATGAATCCAGAATTCTCACTCAAAACCCAAATGACCAGGCTCAAATGTTTGCATTTTGAATATATTTTGCATAGTCCCATTTATCTGACAAGTTCATAATGATCCGAAAGTTGGGAGGATAGAGAAGAAGAAGATAATGATTAATGGGTGGATTCAGTTGCAGCAACAATTGGTGCATTGTTGGGATACCTGAAGAGTCAGGCTTGGGACAGATCATCTTGGAGATTATCTTGGGAACTAAGAGACAATGTAATGATGTTATAAATTATCTATCGGTTAATCAACCTCACATTTTATATGTTTATTAATTTGATGAACAGCAAACATTTGCATGATTTAAACCACCCAAATTCCCAAATTTTGCTTGTTGTACTCTTTTAGTCAGAATACTGCCAACTTCTTTTCAGGCACATTTTACAAACTAACCCCACTATAGTTTCTGCATTCACTCTTGCTATATATTTTTTATATATAGGGAAACAAGAATACACTGCCTTGACAGATGAAATATAAACTTAATGAATAACAAGTAAGAGACAAAAATGTTCAGACTAATGAGGTATTTAAATGTGCACAAAGCAGATTGGATTATGCATATTGGTTGTATCTCTCCAAATCCATATGCGTACCTGCTCCCCACATTCCAAACTAAGGTCAGATTTGTAGGATGTTTGGCACACTGAAAGAACAAGCCCATTGTAGATGGTTCCCTCCCTCTTATACAAGACTGAATATCTTGTTCAGTGTTAACACTTGCATAGTGTCAGGAAAGTGTACAGAAAACAGGAAGCTGTTTTAAAAATTCTGACACATTGTTAATGTTTTGCCAGTCAGGTTGATGTGTGTATTTTTAAAATGAATAACTTTCCATTCTAAAATCACTTCAGTCAATTCCCTTCATATTTGCTCTTGTGAGTGATAAGGAGGCATATCTCTTTTATCTTAATTATCCCCTTGTAGTCTGAAGTGTCCCACATTGTTTCTCTAACAAATGTTATGAACGTTCATGATATTACCCAAGGATGAAGTATTCAAAGATCATAATTCAGCTATGCTTTTTTTTTTAAATCGGCATTAAAAAATTAGCAAGCTGCTTAGAATTGCTTCAGCAATCAATTAATTAAGCAATTAATTCTCAGGACAGCAAAAATCCTGCTAAAGTATCTTTTGCCATTGATTATTCCATCCAGTTGCACTTATCCACAAAAGTCCTTTCAAAGAAATGTAATCATGAGTTATTAATATACAATGTCTTTTGACTTGCTTTCTTACATTCTCTTGATAAATGTTTTTAAACATCTTAATCTTTTTCACATTTCTGGTCTTTTTAAAAAATAATAATAATACTAAGTTAAATCAACAAGTCATCAATTTGACTGCCCTTACCAAGTCTCAAAAGGTTGCACCAAATATGTAATCAGTTAAAGGAGACACAACTTGTACCAAAAACATCTGGTGATATAATTTGAAATGTACAGTAGAATGTCACATCCGTATTTGACAGATTCTGCTATTGTTTTATATGATATAATAAACTGCAAAGTATTTTGACCTGGGGAATTTGAAAATAACCATTCAGCATGGCACAAGAAAACTTGTGGAGGAAATTTGATTCTACAATCTGCTATGGAAGACACCAATAATTATCTTTAAGTTAAGTTAAATACTGGAAAAAGAAAGAAAATTATATAATGGAGATTATTTTGCAAACTGACTCCTTTCAATCCAACAGCTAGGTATGTACCAATAAAGGAGAATATTTGTAGCTCAGGGTTGAAATAAGGGGTACCTGGTACTCTCTTGCTTGTTTTCTTGTAGACATTTCATTACCCTAACTAGGTAACATCATCAGTGCTAGTAAGGAGTGTTGTTTTTGCTGTCAGTTTATATTCTGGTGCCTTGCCTATCTGTGTGGGTGGGGGTGGTCTTAGGGATTATTTGGGCTGTTAACTAATGGCTTTTTGGCAGTTTCTTGATTGGGGTATTGCTTACTTGATTGTTGGTCTGAAGTTGACCTTGGAGTTAATCTATGCCAGGGGTGTCAAACTCATGTTATCACGGCAGTGTCATGTGATGTATTGGGACTTTTTTCCCCTTTCGCTAAACTGGGTGGGGCGTGGCCAGCATATGACACATTTGACCCGTGGGCCGCAAATTTGACAGGCCTGATCTATGCTGATCAGAGTGCTGATTACTGGTGGAGAGGTGGTGGAGTCTTTTTCTCTTTTGGGCTGGTTGATTATCTCTTTTGCTAAGCATGTGTTTCTTGGGACCCAGTTTCCTGAGATTAATGAATATGAAGGTGCTAAGTGCTGACAATTGGAATTCTCAACTCTCTTAACACTCAAGTGCTAAATATTTTGAAAATTCTTGGTAAAATGTTGCACATTGATCTTTATTTACTATAAAATCCACCTTGATTTGTACATCTAGATTGAGATGCGGTAAAGTGGAAGTTGACACAAAGATGAATATTTATCCACTAACATATTAATAAGCATAATTGACATACTATTGGGAAACATACATCTATCAAAGCACACTTCATTAAAACAGTTCAGATAAAATAAATATGTTTATTTGTTAAAGTAAAAAAGGCAACCTAATATTACAGCAGTTAAAGTCAATTATGTTCCATTTGTTTTGCTATGTTTTTTAATTTTTCAGGATGTCATAAAAATTGCTATTTTCATTATTTCTGTTTTTATGCCTTTAAGTCAGTGCTGATTCCTGGTGACCCCCTGGACAATCTGCATTTTTCTTGGCAATATTTCAGAAGTGGTTTGCCATTGCTTCCTCCTTCTTAGGGCTGAAAGAGAGAGATTGGCCCAAAATCACCCAAATGGATTTATGCTTAAGGTGGGATTAGAACTCAGTCTCTAGCCTGATGCCTTAATCACTACACCAAACTGTCTGTTTTAGCTTTTCCTAAATATGACTATATAATCACAACTACCAATGGTTCAATACTCCTTCCCTTCCTCCCTCTGCCTCTTCTCTCCCCTCTCTCCTTCCCTCCCCCCCCCTTATTTCACAGAATAAACAATAAAAAAGAAATTATTTCAAAAGTTCCTAAAACATTCTAAAAACCTATTTGGTGTAGTAGTTTAAGACACTGAACTTGAATTGGGGAGACTGTGAGTTTTAATCCTTCCTTAGGAATGAAGCCAGTTTTGTAATTTGGGGCCAGTCACACTCTCTCTCTCTCATCCTAAGAAGAATGTTGTGACAAGCCACTTCCAAAAAGTGTGCCAAGAAAACTACAAGAACTTCTCTAGGCAATTGCCAGGAATCATCAATGACTTAAAAGCACACATACCAAAATGCAGCCCCCCCAATTGCATTATAATGGTCTGAAGAAGGGAGAATATCTGTAGCTCAGAGTTGAAATGAAGGATCCTTGGTGCTCTCTGAGCTTGGTTCTTTTCTTGCAGACCGTTCATTATCTAAATAAGGTGATATCACGAGTGTTTGTGTTCATCATCAGTGCTACTGATCATTACGAGTATAAATGATGTTAACCAGTTTGGGTAATGATACATCTACAAGAAAACAACCAAGCTCAGAGAGCACCTAGGATCCCTCATTAAAATGAACTGAAACACACTCATATAATATTTTGGTTTTAATAGCCATAAACTTCATATCTTAAATACTTAAATACAAAGTGACAGAGCAGCTTACCTCATTTTGGAAGGGTCAAATGCTTCTCTGTTCATCCTCTGACCCACTGGGAATATGCTTCCTACCACCACCACAAGACTAAAGCCTCACTTTAGTCACCTTTTGAAAAGTGGTTAAATATGATTTTTCTGTCAATTCTTTGGAGATTAACACTAATGCTCTACTTTCTCCCAGATTGACAGTGGGTTCTCTGTTGTTTTTATAATTTCATTGTGAGCCCCAAGAATGGTGATGGTAAAAAGAGAATGCAAACAAATAAAAGAGAAAAATAAACAATACCAACTTCAATCATTTTAAATTCCAAACACTATTTGTATCATTAGGAAATGCTAATAGTGATCTGTTGCAGTGGTGCTGACTCTCCTACATTAATGAAATGCTGCAGTTGGTATTTCTAACAGCATGAAAATATTTACACTTGAACAGGTGTGATGTGGGCGGAAGTGACATCATCACTGAAATGCCAGAAATTTAAAAGGCAGCTTCAGCATTTCTTGTGATAGCATGCATATGCATGGAGTAGCACACTTGGAAAATTTGGGAGGAAAGGTCACTGGGTGCATATTCAGTAGGTGTAATGCTCCACTTGAGCATTACATACTTCTTCCTATTATACATGAACATGTGAAAGCGCCAGAACAGATTTGATCAATTTCAATGGTCTATGAAGTGAAACAAATACAATTTCACAGCTGATGTGATTTTATGTTGTCATCAGAAGAGGAAAAAGTGTTTTTGAGTCTGTAGAAAAGTATCATCGGACTTTGAAAATATTTTTTTCAAAATGAAGATCAGCTGAATATTTAACCCTTAGGCCAGGGATGTTAAACTCAAGTCATACGGTGGTGTCATGTGATGTATCAGGAGTTTTTTCTCCTTCGCTAAACCAGGCCTGGGCATGGCCAGCACATGACACATCCAGCCCACGAGCCGGGAGTTTGACAGCCCTGCCTTAGGCCATCTTTCCCTACTTTGCTGAAGGTGATGGAGGAGTTGGGGTGATGAGAAATGCAAGAAATGCCTTGTTCTGCTGCCTCCATCAGTAAAGTCAGCTGAAAAACACAGAACAAAATCCTCAAGCATACTGAAAATATGACAGAAAAGCAAAGATCTCTTTCATGGGAGAAGAAAACTTTTTGAAACTGCAGAGAGATTTTGGCATAGTATTATACTAACAAGCATCCCTAAAAGGAAGACAAGTCAAAAGATTTGAACTGAAAACTTGTCTAGATAGGGTAGTAGGCTAAAGAAAACAAAGAGCTGCTAGCATAGATGTAGCTGCTTGGAATTGATTCAACTTTCTCTTTGCAATCTTGTCTCATTTGGCACTAGTAAACTGAGACAGAATCACCATGTTCTTAATTTTATAACAACCTTCCCTAACTGTGAGCCCAGATCACAGAACATGAGAGTTTCTGTATCTGGCTTCAAGCCTCTGAGCACCCACCAAATGGCAGCAAAGAAATACAGTAAACTATTATTTGTGCAGCTTTCTAGCTGACACAGAGATTCTTGTAATCTTAGTTTCAGCAGAGAACAGGCCCATCCTTCTTCTACATGACAGCCTTTTGGATGTTTTTCAATTGTTGATTGAGCTCCCCTTAGTCTTCACTTTTTCAAATAAAACATGCCTAGGTTCTTTAACTGTTTCTCATAGAGCTTGGTTTGCAGGTCCCTCATCCTTATGGTAGCCCTCCATTGAGCCTATGAGTTTAGCAGTGTCACTTATCAGAAGCGGACACAGCGCTCCAGGTGCTGCCTAACCAGCCCAGAGTACAATGGAATTATTACTTCATCTGTATACAACTCTTCTGTTAATCCAGCCCCAGTTTATATTTACCTATTTAACTCTTGCATGACACTATCTGCTCACCTTCAGTTGACAGACCATTAAGATTCCTAACTAATTTGCAACCTCACTTATGCAAAACCATCGAGAGGCAGAGAGGGAGAGAGAGGGAGGGAGGGATGGAGAGGGAAGAGAGAAGAGAGAAGAGAGAAGAGGGAAGAGAAAAGAGAGAAGAGAGAAGAGAGAGAGGGAGAGAAAGAGACTGGCCCAAAGACGGCCTTCATGCTCAAGGGAGGACTAGAACTCACAGTATCCAAGTTTCTAGCTCAGTGATTTAACCACTAGACCAAATAACTGAAGTAATTTTAAATTATGGTTTTTGTCCTTTTAGATAACAACCCTGCTAGTTTGTTATCATCTGCAATGCATTTGACTACTTCTATCATCATCTCCTCAACCATTATGCTAACTGCAAAAATGGTAGTTATATTTAGATATATTGGGAGAATATCAAGTAGGGGAAGATGCTGCCAATGTTTAATTTTGAATTTATTACTCTAAATAAGGACCTATATTTTAAGCACCTAAATAAACACCTATATGTATATTTTCTAATCCACGTGTCTATCTAGCATTTTTGATCTTTGTCAAACAATCCCTCCTGATTATTAGAGGTAAATCCTGAACCCATGGCTTTTATTCTAATACCATCTGTTGTCCCCCCAAGACTTCATTTCCAGGTTTATTTATTTTTTCTTATTCTATGAAATAAATAAAAGAGTAAAAAAAATATGAGCAGAGATAACAATGCTATAATGACAAGGACTTCTGAGTGTAAAAGCCGCTGCTACAGAAAGTGGTAAACAATATTTTGCAAAATAAAAAAATAGTTTAAACATCACAATAAATCACTAAGTTTTTAGTGTCTTCCCTCAATACTTTTTTTAAAAAAGGAAATTGATAGCCATTGGGATGAGTGTCATTTTGAACACCACTGGTGTGTGTGTGTGTGTGTGTGTGTGTGTGGTGTTTTAAAAAATCACAGTGGACTTTAAAAATGAAAAGAATGGAAAGTTATCTACTCAGCACTGAACATTATATAGTTCCCAGTTTGAAAGTCCTTTACAATCAGAGATCTCATCAAGACTGCCATTTTCCAAAAGCGTTACATATCCTGCCTGGCAGTGAATAAAAAGCTGGGACAACAAGCAGAGAAGAAAGCTCCTCTTATCGTGTGTCTGTCTCCATGATATAGCCTAAATCAATCTTATTCATTTATATTCAGAGAACACTTAAGAATACTGATGTGATCACATGGAATTGTCAAAGGAGGTTTGAGGTTTGGTAACTTGTTCAAGGTGACTTAGATGCTTTTGAAAGGTTTAAGGCAGAGACATTATGTGTGAAATCGCCAGGTGTATTTTACAATCCTCAGTCCAATTTTGACTTTTTTTATTCAATGAAAAATTACATAATAAACATTAAAGCCATTCCCTTATTCTTAGGCAGAAGGGAGAGTACTTAAGGCCCAGCAAACCAATGGAACAATTAGTCATGACTGATATAAGTGGCTTTGCTTTCAGTGGGATTCCTAAGCAGTGGACTCTCTCACACTTAGAGTCAAGCTACTTCTTAGATTAAAAGCAGATTTTAAATTCCTTTAAGGTAATCATTCTTTGAAACATTTTCAGTGCTGGGGATATGGCTCTCCTTCCTCTTTCTGTATATCTGCTTGAATCACTTGTGCTTAGTGAATGTAGCTGACAAAGAGCTAATTCTGCGTCTTCTGAGGACCAAAATAGAATTCATCAGTCCATAGCATTCACAGGGATCAAGAGATCAAATGACAAAATATGTCTCACAATAAAATATGTGTCAAAATGACACAATTCCAACTCTGCTACCTCAATGTATATGTTGCCATTTTAGAGTCATTGTGGTTAAGAATGGACACCTATGATCCCGTTCACATAAAGAGCCATGGTGGCACAGTGGATAGAATGCAGTATTGCAGGCCGGCTCTGGCCACTGCCAGCAGTTTGATTCTTACTGGCTCAAGGTTGACTCAGCCTTCCATACTTCCAAGGTCAGTAAAATGAGGGTCCAGGTTATTGGGGGAAATATGCTGACTCTGTAAGCTCCTTAGAGAGGGCTATAAAGCACTATCAAGCAGTATATAAGTCTAAGTGCTATTGCTATATATCTCAAATTCTGGCAGAAAATCATGCTGACAGCTTGTCATGACAACTGTCCTGGAGATTCTGGACACTATACCACAATAGTGAGAAGCAAATACATATTACTTATGAGCTATCCAGCCCAAACCAACTTAATGGAAGCTAAGATATATAACAGAGGACTTTATTTGAAATAAAGTTCTATTAATAAAATAGTTCATTAATAGAATTGCCAAAAACTTTCCTTATAATTGGATTAACCTCTTGTTTATAACAGTACCAGGAATGTTAAAGCCAAAGGGAAAAAAAGTGATATGGTACAGAAATAAGGGAGGAAAAGGTTTTTTTTAAACTTTCTTTAATCAGTTGACTTTCAAAAAATAAACCGAAAAAGAGGTAATATCCATCCATATTTTGTATTCTAACTAATTTTCCCGCTGACTAAATATTTCAGTTTTTAATATTACCTTTGCATTTAGGATAGTGTGAAAAATATGTCAGACAGTTTATCCTTCCTCAGTGCAATCTCCTCAGAGTTTTGAGAAAGTTTCTACTGTTAAACCATTAATTTTATAAATGACAACCAAAACTGTAATTGCCACAGATCCCAAATAATTAAAACTTTAAAAACCAAAGAAAGGAAATGTAGTAAATCCACAATTTGAATCCAAAATTGCAGAAGAATATTATTAACTTCTGTGCCATGAAAGAAGCCATATGTATAGTGAATCACAATATTTCACAGAGATAAATATATGATGGACTTTTAAAAAAACACTTTTATTTAAGAATACCTACTAGACAGTGGGCAAATTTGGCCATGCTGCAGCCTTAGCCACTAGTCTCTGACTGACTGTTTTTCCTGTAAAATGAGGAGGATTGCAATCATGCTCCCTTAAACTTGATTGTAAGAGTCTATTTGTGATTTGTTTATATCTTATGGATGTCAGTAACTGTGGGTTTTCATAGTAGGAACAGCTATAAGGCTTTCAGGTTGAACTCTTGCACTTCAAAATGTACTGTTGCACTATTGCCATCGGAGTCTGTGGGGTGACGAGGAGGGCAAGTGACAAAACATGTGTTATGACATTGGAATGCAAGTATGAAAGGTCAAAGCTAGCACGTTTCATCATTTTGGCATTACTGTGGCTAATTGTAGATGTTTCCACATGGGCATTTGTGGGGGGACAAGAAGGGACAAGTGCTAAAAGAAGTGCAATGAATTTATCATGCAAATGCCACAACTTATGTATCTGCATCAGGCATCGGGATTTGAGGACATCATCATGGCATTTATGTAATGGTGCCACTGTTTGTGTGTGTGTCATTTTGGTGTCATCACAGTTTGCTGCAAATGTCAATGCATATTAAGAATCTGTGAAACAATTAAAAATTGCATTACCAATCTGCCATAATCTAGTTTGGAAGAAAATTCAAATATAAGGGATCAGCAACTAAAGGGATTATCTACTCCAGCAGTCAAACCCTATTCAGATTGTTCAGGTAGACCACCAGAAGTCTGGGCAGAATAACACAATAACAGAGTTGGAAGGGACCTTGAAGTTCTTTGAGTCCAACTCCCTGCACAACCAGGAGATCTTATATCCTTCCCGACAAATGGCTGTTCAGTCTCTTCTTAAAAGCCTCCAGTGATAGAGCATCCACAACTTGTGAAGGCAAAGCTGTTCTGCTGGTTAATTGTCCTCACTGTTAGGAAATTTCCCCTTAAGTTTTTTCTTAGTTTTTTTCTTGATTAGTTTCCATCCTTTGTTTCTTGTCTTGCCTTCTGGTGCTTTGGAAAATAGGTTGACATTGACTCCCTCTTCTTTGTGGCATCCCCTCAAACACTGGAACACTGATATCATGTCATCCCTAGTCTTTGTTTTTATTAGATTAGACAAACCTAATTCTTGCAACCGTTCTTGACATGTTTTAGGTTCCAGCTCTCTAATCATCTTTGTTGCTCTTTTCTGCACTCTTCCCAGAGTATCTACATTTTTTTTAATAATATGGTGACCAAAACTGGATGTAGTATTCTAAATGTGGGCTTACTAAGGCTTTATAAAGTGGTACTAATACTTCATGTGAGAAGTATTTCACTTCTTACCAAATACTTTATAAAAGAAGAGGCTTAAGGTGGGAAGATAGGAAAACTGTCATGGAAAGCAGTATGAATTGGAAACAGGAAGGATCTCAAAAAATCAAACTCGGTCAGGAGCCTGTGGAGAATAGATATTTCTGGTGAGTCAACTGTGAGAAAGAAAAAGAATCTGACTTCACATCCATATTGTTCCTATGAAGATTCCAATCTATTACACTAAAATAGTAAATAACTAAATTAAAATATAAACAATGCAGTCAATAACCATTAAAAGACTGTTCAAAGGTGCATCTTAATAGATTTCTTAAAGTCCCAGGGAACTGGGCCAAATTCAGCTGCCAAAGCATTTTATGACCTGAGAACATTGCAGAAGAAAAGCTTCTGCAATTTAGTCCTCTGAGAAAAGAGGCATCTTCAGAATAGCCATCCTACAAATCTAAACAAATGCTTAGACTTATCCTAACTCATTCTCCTTCTTATAGCTGTAGGTATGTGTGCCTTTGAATCAGTTTGACTTCTGGTGATTGATTGGATAGGTTCCTGCAGTTATCTTGACAAGATTTTTGGGAAAGTGGTTGGCCATTGCCTCCTTTGTAGGGTTGAGTAAGAGTACCTAGATCCAAGGTCATCCAGTTGACTTCATGCCTAAGGCAGGATTAGAACTCACAGCCTCTTGGTTTCTATTCTGATGTCTTAACCATTACACCAAACTGATTTGTCCCTATAGCTAGGGAAAAGAAAAAAATTGGGGGTAGGGGGAGGAGGAGCGGAATGTATGTTTGTGAAAAAATAATGAAAAATTTCAGAGTTATGGAGATTTAAAAAAAAAATACTAAAAATCCATTAAGGGCTACCAGAGATGACTAAAAAGTATTTTAAACTTGATCAAATAAGGCAATTTTATATTCCTTCCCTTTACTTTTAACCATCTTGACTTTTAATCCCTTCAACTAATGTCCTCAAGTTTGATTTTCCCCTATCTTTTCTTTCTTTCCTCCCTGCAAACTCCTTCAAATCTTTTTACAGATCTCTTTTGTAAGTTCAGTAAAAAATGTTATCTGAATTGCTTTTCTGTTCTGTCCTACAAATATTTGTATATCCTTTTCCAATTACAAGAGACAGAGTATTTTCATACAATCATTTTTGATATTATTTGTAAGGCTTATTTAAGACATATTTCAGTCTTACCTGATATATTTTGTTCTTTTTCTGCAACATTTGCACACCATCTAGAATATTAGGCATTCTTAAAATTAATTTCTAGGCCCATAAGTTCAAAAATCTCATAAAAACATCCACCGTTAAAGTATTTTCTCCATTTCATATATTACTGGGCCAATAATGACTATTGTTCTCCTTCAGCTGTGATCTTTAGTCTCTTCTTATCATGTTCCCCCCAAACAACAACAACAACGACAACCCTAGTTTCTCATGGAAGGGACTCTTATAATTACGTAGCTGATTACCTGGCTTCGCCCTGGTTGAAGCTCCTTCCTGGGCTGGCAGCCGCCAATGCCGCTGCTCCAGCTGGCTGGCAGTGTGGGGAAGCTCCTTCCTGAGCTGGAATCTGGCGCCTCTGCTCCTTGTCCCCCGGTGGCAGAATGGGGAAAGGAGACGGCCAGACCCGCCAATCCCCCTGCTGCACTGGTTGGCAGCAGGGGGAAGCTCCTTCCTGGCAATTTGCAGCCAAGCAGGAGACAGACCCGCCAATGCTGCTGCTCCAGCTTGCTGGTGGTGCAGGGAAGCTCCTTCCTGGGCCAGTGGCGTGGGAAAGCGGCCATTGTACTGTGCATGCATACTGCATGCGCAGTAGATGTGTAGGGTTTTGTTGGTGGGGGGTGTCCGCTTTGGCACAAATTTTGGGGGTGAAAGAAGCCCCAGTGTGGTTCGTGACCCCCAGAGGGACCGGAGTGCAAGGTACGTGGCTGGCAAGCTTGGGCCAGATTGGTGGAGGCATGGAAGAGCCTATTCGGGACATACCCACAAACATGCACACCCACAGTCTGTTTTATAGATATAGATTTCAAGTCCTCATTTCAAATCCATGTGGACCCTTACTCAATTTTTAACTTTCCAAAATCCTTTTTGAAAGAGGATTCAACATTCTTTTTCTGTTTATTTCAGAAAGTAATTTTTAAAAAACCCTTAAACTCAAGGCTTCTTTTGCAGAGAAGGAATTCACCAAGTAAATACGATAAAAACTTGTAATTCTGAAGGTGTTTAATAGGTATGTTTGCAGTCTAAAGTTGCTTATAAAGCAATAAAGGTAGGATAAAAATCTAATAAATAAATAAACACCAAAGATGATTAAGAAAGGGGGCTTGGTTGAGGTTTTTTGTTCATAAAGGCTATGCTATGAAATGAATCCCCAAACTCTCATTCGCTTGATTCGTAAGCTGATTACAAAACTCTCAATTCTTGGGGTCTACTTATGAGGAACAGTTGTCTAGAGTTATGGCTATCTCATACTGTCTTCTTTTTCTAGAGAGATTTTACCGGTCATGATCCAGAATCTAGCCACAATCTCTGCCGTAAATGCTTTCCCAGTGAGACAGGGCCCGGAAGTCCAGAATTACAGAAGCTTGAGACTCCCAGTGTCTTCATAGTTTCTGAACTGCTTTTTTGTTTTTAAAAGAAAAGATTAAAATAATTAAGGTTAAATTATTATCTAAAATAAAATAATAACCCTAATTATAATATTAAATAAGGCACAGATTTTGATGGAAACTGAGTAATAAGTGGGTGAGAATGTGGTTACCTCAAGAGCCATGCTGCAGACCCAGCCTGAATCCGATGGGATACATGCAAGTGGGAAGAAGCTTTTTCCTACATTGGATAATTCATCTAACTACTCAGTATGCATAAGCAACTAAAGAAGAAATCAAACTGTCACCAATGATTACACTACGGGGAAAGCACCAGGTTTGCTTTCTACAGCTACGTCTCTGTATTTTCCTTAATTACAGACCTCAAGAAAGTTTGTCACTGGCACTGCCTCATGTGTAGACCAGGAATTTATATTTATATTTTTCACCTCCAGCAAGAATGAGGCTTGATAATGAAAAGGCCTTCCCACAACTCAGCTTAGCTTAGAAACAATTTCCTTTGGCACCAGTTTCAGCATTTACTTAGATAACCACTAGATGGCAGCAAATAGAGCTAAAGGGTAGATTCTTGTACCTCTTTTCTGCCATCTGGTGCTTGTTTGTTGCAGCACTCAACTTTTCCCCCAGACTCCTAAACTGCAAGAATAGGGAGGGATGTTTATTTTGAACTGGGCTTGAGATACAAGCTAAAATGTCCCTACCTGGTGATATTGCTTGTATCGAGGGTCCAAACACCTCCAATACATTCAGCCATTTCACTGTGGTGTTGTTCTAGAAGCACAGCATTTACAGTGCAGCCAAAATTTCCAGGAATGTTCTTGGATAATAGCAATCAAATTGACTAAGAACACCTGTTTCTTCTCCGTATGGAAGATGAAAACATCTTCCATTATCAAATATTTCTTCAATAAGTCTTTCCATTCCCTCTTCCTGAGGACGAACCTATGTGGCTGTAATGGTATATGGGAAAGGCCTTGAGAAATGGGGTGAAAAAATGCTGCCTACAGATCGGCATGCAGCTAAGGGCTATGCCCTCTCTTATCTGATTATTCTCTTGACAGAATTTCTTTGCTCCATCTCTCAAGATCTTTCCACACGCCATTACATCAGCAGACTGAAAGATCAGTTCTGTTGCATACTTAACATGGTCCATGAACACTTGCAAGGGACTGGAGAAAGAAAGAAGCGGAGAGAATATGCCTATGTAATTTTAGTCCAATGCAGATCAGCTAAAATTCTATATATTTGACAGAAGGTGTGTGTGTGTGTGTGTGTATGTACATGTATATATGTATATGTGCTCTTTGTTTGTTCACAGTTATGCGAGAGTTGGGCAGAAGACATCCATAAGCTTTGTGCTTTAAATGATCTGAACTATAATGAATGTGTTTATTGTTTATGCAACCCTGTTTATTTAAATCACTGCTTTTTTCTTAAATTCTATTAATAATTGTCGACCATGTAAAAGATTACTTTTTAAAAAAAAATACCCCTGAGATGTTTAAGTGTGCATATGAAACTGTAAAGTGTGAAAGCAACAAAGATGTCTTTAAAATACAGGTCCCTTTGCCAGAAAGATGTGATCCACTGTGCTATCTTTTCAAGTGTGCAATTAGCAACACATAAAAACACTGCCAAACATATTCTTTATCTCAGTAACAATGTTTGAGTCTATGGCAAGTTGCATGTTTACCCTGTTTATAACAAAATGTATTTATCCAAGTCAGAAACCTCTTCTCTATTGATTTATTCATTAGCCATCCTAATTCCAATATTCTTTATTAGACCACAAAGAAACCATTTGCCTGAGTGTTCTTTCATATTGCTTTCCTCCCCTTTTGGGCATTCTTTTGCCCTAATATCCAAAATGAGAAGCTCACTTTTAAGAACTTCCCACAGGACCTCATCTGAATTTGTACAAAGCATTGTGAACCAATTGAAACCTCGGGGAAGGGGGGTAGGGGCAAAGCTCACAGTCTGGGATCCATTGCGATTCACTTTGTGCATCACCAATATCAAATACAGATTCCTTTACTTTTAAGGCATGAAATTGAGGGAATGGGAAGCCAGCAAGGAAAGAACCATCATAGAGGCCATGCATTCTCCCCTCAGTTCAATAGAAGTCGTTTTGTAGTATACCTATAGTTTCATGTTACACATATGGGTAAATGAAAATATATCATAATTTTTGCCCTTGAGCAAAAGAGGCACAGGCAAATCCAGTTCAAATTCTTCTTTCCCTGCTATATTCCTGATCTGGATTAGAAGGCTTGTGGTTGTACATTGCATAGACAAAATGTTCCCTGAAGAATACATGAAGCATATGTAGGGAACCAAAAGGAGGATAATGTTTTATTCCGTGGTCTAATCCTAATCTCAATCAGATCTCCTGGTCTGTTTTTTACTGTTGAATAACAAAAGAAAAGAAAACACCCAATAAAATGGCTACTTGCTGTAGATTAAGTCTGGACATAATGCTAGAAGCTCAGATATCTTTTGGTATCCTTTCATTATCCTTTCATTATAATATCCTTTCATTATAATCCTTTCATTATAATATTTATGTTAATTTTGATTTTATTTATAAATTATCTGGGAAAGCTCTGGATTCCTACATGCAAGGTATAAATAAATTAAATGATAAACTAAGTTAGCTACAGCAGTGCCCCTTTAAAAAGTCATATAATCTACTGGGGGATGAGAAATTCTGAGGGCATTTTTTTCTTCTCCCTTTCAAAGGTCTGCAGTATTTGTGGCAAGTCTCAACTGACTCTGATGCACTTGCTGCCCCGCAAATCTATCTGAAACATTGTTTACCCTGTTATATTCCTTTATGAACCATCAATAGAATAAAAAATACAACCCCCCACCCCCAAGGTACATCTGCCACTTTCGATTGGAACAAGCACTTTACAAGGCACAAGGAACAGATTCAAGGTCAATTTAGAAGTTAACACAGACAATGTGTGGGAAGTGCTACACAGTTTTATTGCCACTCGGGTGGAATGATTTATATGACTGTTCTTGTTCTCAAAGCAATAACACAAAATCAGATACTGGCCAAATTATCATATGTTTCCAGTTTGTTTGTAATTTAAGGTCAGTAGCAGAGGCCCTTCTCACTAAGCACAACTCAGTTTCAGGAACTGTTTCCCCTCCCCACCTTTGGTAACAATACTGTTGCTGTTGCTAGTGGTTTCATTCTCATATTTTTTTTTGAAGACTAATCTTCATCTATCCAGACCCCAGAAATGGGCCTTTTCTGTAGCAGCATCTGCCCTCTGGAATGAGGTTCCCCCTGAGATCCAGACAGCATCTCCCTCTCACTTTGCTGTTGTTTAGAAAATATGTGAATATCTGGCTCTTAGTGAGTCAAGGGAGAGGGAGACGATAGGGAAACGGTGGAATTCAGCTGGTTCACACTGGTTCAGATGAACTGGTTGTTAAATTACATCCGCCCCATCAAAGTGGATCCTGGGCGCTATTCTGTGTTGCAATGGAGAAACGGGCAACAGAGCTGCTGGTGCGAGGGAAGGAGAAGGCCACTTTCCCTCTTTCTTCTCCCTGCTCCTTCTCCTTCCCTCATGCAGGCTGCTCCATTTCACTTTTCTCCATTGCAGCGCAGCGCCCAGGATCCAGTTTGATAGTGGGGGGGGGTAATTTAACAACCGGTTCACCCAGGGTCAGGTTGGCCATCGCGGGAGACTCATCCCGCATGTGCAGCAGAGATGAAGGATGGGGATGGGCCACACTTCCCATGATAGCCAACCTGACCCTGGGCAAACCAGTTGTTAAATTATTTGAATCCCATCACTGGTATAGGGTCTATAGCACTTGCTATATTTTATCTTCATTCATTTTCTTTTATGTTTTGTTAATTTTATTGCCATTTCTTTGTTTGATTGTTGTGACCTGCACAACATCATTGGGAGTTGAGCAACATATAAGTTTAATAAATTATTGTGTTGATTGCACAGTTAACCAGATGTTTAGACTGGATTTGGTATTTTTATTCACCTATGGAGTCCTTCCCAAGAACTCCAGATAAACTGATATTGCTTGATAGCATTGAAGGTATTGCCACAGGATGTAAACTATTTCAAGACAAGCTGCTTTTTGCAATTCAAAGATGATGATTTTGTCAATGCCAATAATGTCCCAGTGATTTTCCAGTTGTTTGGGGATTGTACCAAAGCAGCCCATTACTATTAGTACTAGCTTTGCTTTCTTTTGCTACAGTCATTCTGCTTCTATTTGCATGCCTTTATATTTTCTCCAGCTCTTTTTCTTCTATTCTGTTGTAAGGTACTACCATGTCCATTATCCAGACTTGTAGGTCTTTCATATCAATAATTGTGTTACGTGGCAGGTGCTTGACTGTTTGAATTTTAAGATTCCAGAGTGCTTTAGTTTCTCATTTTCTATTGCTTTGCTTAGTTTGTGGTCCCACCATTTCTTGTTTGCAGGCAAATGGAAATTCTTGCGGGTATTTCAATGCACCATTGCTGCTACTTTGTCTGACTGTTTGCAGTCATTCTGGATGATCTTGCAGCAGCTAACTGGATGGTCCACTGTTTCTTCAGCTTCTTTGCAGAGGTGGCAAAGAAGCTGACTTCTTTGCTGTCTTCTCAATTTTGGCTTTGTATGCATTTGTTCTTAAAGTTTGGTCTTGTGCAACCAAAACAAGCGACTATCTGTCCTTCTTCAATTTTCCTGCCCTTAGCCATTGCAAGATCTTGTTATCTGTTTTGTTTTCTAATTTTTTGTGTACTGGCCATATAATACTTTGCTTTACTATACCTCTTCTCTATTTTTCAGTTAGTCTTTCTTGTAGTCCACTTTGGTTTCCCAATACTTAGTAAGCCTTCAAGATATACTAGCTTTAGTGCATCTTCTTTACTGTCCTTCAGATATTCTTCCAATGCCCTTTTTTTTTTCATTAGGTAGAAACCAAGAGACTCTGAATTCTAGTCTCAAGTTAGCATGAAAGCCAACTGGGTAATTTTAAGGCTGTCCTTTTCTCTCATCCCAGCCCACCTCACAGAATTATTGATGTGCAAAAATAAGAAGAGAAAGGAACATTAGGTATGTTTATTGCTTTGAATTATTTATAAAAATAATGAAGACCAGTTAAAAGATTTTTTTAATAAAAACCCTTCCACATCAATCTATGCTACTTAGTAAGCAGAGTCAACATTGCTGCATGGATGAAGGACATGATTTATTGTCATTGTCCAGTCCTCTATTGCAGTGGTGTATCTAATGATTGGAACTGGCCAGATGTTAATTGCCTTAATGTTACTTCCTCCATGGAGGTTGCAGTTTAAGATGTTCTTCACTGTCATTCACTTCTAAATTTCTTCTTGACTTCTTCTGTGCTTGATATTGTTAGCTTGAAGAATGCCCAGGTATTTGTAGTGATTTTCTTCACCCAGATTCTTGATGTTATTTCCTTAGGGCATCTTTCTTCATTTTTTTCTATCTTCCCCTATTTATGGTAAGAGTGGCACATTTGTCCAGCCCAAGCTCCATTGTGGTACCTTGGTTGTATTTATGGACTGTGTTGAACAGTGATTCTATTTCAGATGGTGTTTTCAGATTATCCATGTAAAAGAGGTGGCAAAGCCTGGCAGATGTTTTTGATACTTAAAAGCAGTGGTCTGACTTGTTTAGCATTGTTGACAGAAGAATCAGTGCAACGACAAAGAGTAGTGGTGATAGTCTCCTTGAAAGATTCTGCTCTTGAGGTCTTCAAATTATTGCCATTTGACCAGCAACTGTGTCTTCCATTGTGCCACTGTGATTGTACAAAGCTTCTGATGTTTCTACTGACTCCTGTTATTTCTAGGCACTTGATTTGCCAACTATGCGGCAGGGAATCAAATGACTTCTTGTAATCAATCCAAGGTACATTCAAGTTTGTTTTTCTTCTCTTGCAATTTTCCATTGAATCATCTTTTCAATTAGAAGCTGATTTTTTGTTCCTTGCTGTTTGGGTGGATTCCTTTCTTCTCAGGTAGAAAGAGCTTGTTTTCAACTAAACATTGTTGGACTGCATCAGCTACAACACCAGTTAGCCAACTTGAAATTTCTTGTTAGGCAGATAATTTGACTGTATTTGTTTGGTGCTTCCCTTTTTGTTGTATCTTTTATTTTCAGGTAGGTTTTTCCAGTTTTCAATTTCACTTCCTTGCAGTTAAACTGGTTGGCAATCAGTCAGATGTTCCAACCAAAAACATGCAGTTTACCTTTACTTGCTTATTTTCTTTCAGGTGTTTCATTACCCAAACTAGATAACATCATCAGTGCTAGCACTGATGATGTTATCTAGTTTGGGTAATGAAACACCTGAAAGAGAACAAGCAAGCTCAGAGAGTACCAAGAACCTCTCATGTCAACCCTGAGCTACGGTACAAATATTCTCTTTTATTAGTTTATCTTTACCTTTTGCTGATCTTCTTTGACTTTTCTCTACTATTTCAGCTGTTATTACAAATTCTTTCATTTTGGCTTCTATTTTTATTCTTCTCTACTACTTTTAGTCAGGCTGCATTTTTGCTGTATTTTGTTGTGTGTCCCAAAACTGTGGCCAGAACTTCACTGTCAACTTTGTCAGGAGTTGACTGGTTTGCTGAAGTCTCTCCATTGAAGGATCTGTAAAAATGTTTCTGATTCAACTACAATTGAAGATTCTTCCTATAGCGTGCAATTTAAGTCTCATACCTGCTGATCCTCTTAACTATAGCTGTTATGTGTTGCATTATTATTTCCAATGCTTCCTTAATCTTTCTTATTTCTAAGTGATATTTCTTTATCAGATAATCTTTGATCTTGTTCTTCAGCTTCTTTTCTTTCATCTGCTCTAGCTTGCTTGTATCTGATCTTAGATGATTTTATTTTCCAATCTGATCTTCCATTTTGGTGGACTTTTTAGCTTTTCCCCCTTCCTTATTGATTTTGCATTCCAGGTATTCAATTATAACTGTATTTGTACATTAATTGGTTTGTTTTTTGCAGTGAGCTAGAATTTATATTTGATATTACAGTATTAGCATCTTTTACTACTTGTGCTAGCTATTATTTTGGAGTAGGTTTTAATGCAGGCAACCTTATTCTGTTATTTTTGTGTTACTTATTTATTCTTTGTTTTCTTCCTGTGATCTCACTCATCTAACAATTGGCAGGCTTAAATCCAGGAAGCCCTCTCTGGCACTCGCTCAACAGCTGTCTAACAAATTTGACATCAACACACAGTGGAAATCCAAATGGACTGCTGAACACCCAGATACAGGCAGTTACATAGATAACCATACACAAAGGAGTCAGGTTTTGACCTTTCTCACCCTTCAAGGATCACTGCCTTGTCGTGGTGAAGGGGCTTGCGTAGCTCAGTGAAGCTATGAGCTATGCCGTGCAGGG